>VACF01001687.1:0-17161 GCA_006891605.1 Pleurozium schreberi
ATGACTTTGAACCTGCTCATTTGATGGATCACTGGAAAGTAGAGAAGAAAACTTTTGGGGGGCAAGGTCTCTTGGCTATATGGCTACTAAAATGTCCTACACAGGCAAAGCCACCAAGATACTTGTAGTTTTGGCATCTCAGTGCTTGAGGTTGTGTGAGGAAGGCAACCTTTGGATCTTCGAGGAGTAGAATTCAAGGATCTTGTGTTGTTATACATTGTTCGGTATGCTCATGAATTTGGGTCTCTCCTCTATATGGCAAAAACAAGACTTCTTCAATCACTTCCACCATCAAGGTCAATACCTCATCAAGGTGGGGAGCCAGACATTCAAACTTTTATCAATTTGATCTTTATCAACATTTGAGAATGTCAAATTTGAAATTCATGAAGCAATCTCTTGAAGTTGGGGGCTCCYATGTTGCCTTCTCCAATCCAAAGACCCGACCCTCGATACAACAAATGAATGAAATATTACAACAAATACTAGATATGAAAAATGAATATATCGTCAACACCATCACTACAAAAAAAACAAGTGTCCACAATAATTTGTCCTAAATGATTGTAGCTTAACAATGATTGGAAAATGTGAACAAGAAATGACTATTACAGGCATGAAGAACAAGTCATTTATACCCTCGTGTTTTGGTAGTGCATATTAATGCCTTTCCTACTAGCTACAAAACCTTTGGGACTCTACCACTCATTGAAATCATGACAAATAGCTTTGAGCTCAACCTCGACCTCACTTTCTTCTAGCTTTGAGCTCAACCTCAACCTCACCTTTGAGCTTTGTAGTCCACGTCCACCCTCTTGGAAATATTTAAACAATCCGCACTCAAACTTGAAGCCTTTGGATATTTTATGCAAGTTTGATTTGATATGAATCCCTTGGCTCTTGGACTGCTCATCTATTTGGCTAGAGATTTGCGATTTATCTGAAGTGTATGACCCACATGTAAATTATATGTAATTGGGGGCCTTTATGATTATGAATGTGTATATTCCAATTTGGCATAGAAATATTACAGTTGCAGAAGCAACATTTCTAAAAATCTGGACTAACTATCATGCTTGAGAACTCGGTGTAGTTAAGCCTCTTTAGTATTTCAAATGGGAGTATGCTATTGCAAGGCTACATTGCAATGAGTGAGGTTGACATTTTGCAAAACTGCACCGATTTGAAGAACACCTAAGACACCTTTTCAGAACTGTAGAAAATTGCATTAAAGTTTGTACACCTATTTACAACTAAGCATAGTTATTATCACTAATCATAAATCATTTTTGTTGGATCTTACTGACAATTGAAAGAGTATTTCAATGAACTTGAGCATGCATTCTTTGGACAAAATATGAATAAGTTATGAATTTTCAAAGTAATGTTCGTAGGTGTGCCGAATCCAATACTAAACCATCATAGACTCTCATGTTTTCATTGTCTACATCGTGTGTAATCAATATCTAGTTCTTTGTGACGCTTTTTAGTCCTATTATAGGTGTTTTATTTGAGTAGTATTAATTATAGGTGCACATACCTTGCATGTGAAGAATTTTGAATCTGGTCTTATTTGAAAGCATGTGAATGCTACAAAGTCTAACCTTCTTGCAATTCTAACCACAACACACATATTGGATTCTTGGTAGGTTAAAAAATTATCAACTTTTGTTCATGCATCATCACTCACATTACTTTCATYTATAATTGTTTTTAATTAATATTGCAATCTTGACATCATAGTTTTGAAATCTTTTAGTATTAGTGAAATCTTGATTCTGACTACAATTATTTAAATTTGCCAATTTTTTTACACTTATGCATTTAAGCTTACATTTATAAATTTAGGCTTCAATTTAATTTCAACAATTGTTAAAGAATGATATGGAGAAATTATTAAATATAGGTACCAAAAAAATGCTAAATAATAGAGGAAGTTTGTTGAAATTGAAAATCTAACAAACAAATCACATTTACAACACAACCCTGTTTAAGTATAGCTCATATTATGTGAATCTAATATGTCAATTATCATTACTATATTAAAATTTAACCCCTCAATGCTCAAACTGTGTTCATTGGCAACATAACAATTTCGGGCAGCTGACTACAAATGGATTTTTTATGGTTTCTCTTTGAAATTTTCACAAAACATGTGCCCGAGGAGTAGTTTTAAGGCCCAACAATTTTCATAACTTTTGACTGTATAGTTAAAAATTTGTTGTATAATATGTTGTTTTCATTGCTCGGCAGGCAGCCCGGATAGCAAAAAAAAGGTTTTTAAAAAATTACTTAGAAAAAAAAAAAAATGAAATTGGTTCTTGAGATTTATGTCTAAGTGGGAAGATTTGGATCATTATATTTTGATCATTGAGTCAAAAGTTATGAGGAGTTTTAGTTTGAGGTAGTTTGCAAGTAATTATAGAATATGTGGTATACAAAAAAGTTTGAAATCCATTAATTAATTGAATTTGTAATATTTTTGAAAAAAAAATAAAGTAGGTGTGAATTATTTATTACAACATTTTAACCATAGGGATTGTCATTTTTCAATTCCATAAATAAAATTTTTACAATTTAAAATTTTGAGTCATTTTCTACTTCTTTTTACTTACTATTTCTTTCCTATGTGCTGTATAATTCCAAATGATTTGAAAGTTTTCAAGCATGTAACCAACTTGCCTTGAAGAATGAATCCAAAGGGTAACTGCCATATTGGACATTTTTTCATACAAATGTGACCTTATGAAGTGAAACTGACAATTTTTTTGCCAATTCAAATGCTAATATCTTGCAATCTACGTAGTGGAAAATTCTGAAATTTTTTCCACATCTTTTCAGACCAACGTACTACAAGATCCTATAGTTACATGTGTCAAAAAGAATATTTTTCTTCTAAAATTTGGTACTTGTATTAGAAATGATAGTTTTGGAGCGTTTTGGGTGAAAATATAGTCAAAACCATTTAGGGGTCAGTAACCTTCTGTGAGGGTGGTTGCAAGAAGGACCATTCAATTTTTGTAGTGTTTTGTTAGAACTCCTATTCTACACTTAGTACTAGGAGTATTATGAAACAAAACAATCTCAACCTTTTATGTGAAAAGTAGATGGCTAAAAGTACCGTAGCAAGTACTATGACTAGTTGAAAGTAATGAAACAATAATATTTAAAATAAAAAAACAAGTTTGTCACAGATATAGATACAATGAGGTATAAATTAATAATAGATAGAAAATCATGAAAAAAAATTGAAAATTTGTGAGGACTTGATGGTGACCATATCCCATCAAAAAATATGAAGTTGAAACATTTTGAATGTTCAAAGTATGTGCATAGGGGATCCCTATTTGCACAAACTTTGAGGCTATAAAATAATGAATTTTGAGATGCCCCTTGGTAGGCACATGTCTCCCTAGTTCCTAACCATAGCCTGGAGGAATAGACCACATAAATTTTAGCTACAAAATCCAGATCAATAATTTTGGATACTCTCCGGTATTAAACCCCCCTAAACTTCAAAGTGTGACAAATTAGCAAAATTATGTTTTAAATTTAAAACGATGTCTTGAATTTCCCAAAAATAAGGAATATGATAACAATCAAGTTAGCCATCTGCAATTTAATATTTAAATTCATTGACTTCTACCTTCAATTCTTCAAAAGTTCTAGCGTAAAACAACTCTGTCACTCCACTTTAAATGTGACACAAAGTAGGACTAGTTTGTCTTTCAATGATCCATGAAGCTATTTTAATACATCCATTTTTAACCAAAATAAATTGTGAGTTGCATGTAGACATTTTGCAAGATTTCTACATGAATAACATTTAGTAGTATCCATTGTCACTACCTTGGTTCCATAGTAGATGGTGTGAAATATTCCACACCCATCAATAGCTAAGTGGGCAAGTGGAGTTTCAATGTGATGAGCAGGGTAGATGAGGGAAAGGTAAGGTAGGAGGCTCATAAAGTGACCATTTAAGAGTTGATCACCTTTGGGGGGGAAGCTTCTCTCCTTAAAACAATTTTCAATAAATTTTTGTAGGAAGAAAAATGTAATTGGTATCTAACCCAAGTTGTTTCATATTTTTTGGACCTTTGTGGATTTAGTAAGAAATTACTAAAGTTGAAAAAAAGGGATCAATAGTGGTCATCAAAAGCAACCACCTCTTGAAATGTGCAAAGTTGGTACATTGAAGAAAGCAAAATGTACCTTTTAGTATTATTCACTTTTAATTAATGGCTAGTTGGAGTTCGAGCCTCTTACCTTAGTGCGCATGAAGGCCACTAAATGTTATGTGGTTGGGGTGTGTTACACCTTTGATGCAAATCAGCTTTGAAATGTATTGCCCTCTCTATTAAAATAAATAAATGAAAAATCACCTTATGACATCCATGCCAACACTGGAATTGGAGTATTGGACTGGGGACAGAGTCATTGACAAGTTGTAAAGTACAAGGTGTTTTTCAAAGGACTGCACAGCTCAATTAACCCTGCAGAGTAACTAGTGCAATATAATGGCACTGGTGGGTTCATTGACTTCATTCCTCTAAGTTACTCAAAAGTTTGGCAAACACTAGATTGTTCAACAATGTAAAGTACAGTACATATGTATGTTATATTTGTCCATGTGAACAATCTCAGTTAGTTGACTTTACTATGAAGACACATGACTAAAACTTTCAATGATGTTTGTGGCAAACCTTCTATAGGTTGAAGCAAGTGAACAATTAAATATTGTTTTTAGGTTACTTGTAAGGTCATTCACAGAAGGTACTTGTCATAGATCCTGTCGTTTTAGAGTTATATGAGGCAATGGAGACCCTCCCTTTTGTGAATAAAAAAACAAAAATGAAAGTGTCTAATGCTGGCAACCCTGCTTGCTATGCATCATATATGTCATCAATGCCAACATACAGGAATGATTCAGAGGTCAAGATCGTGGCGTAAAGGTTCAAGATGACCCTAAACTATCGTGGGTGATGGCGCAAGTGGTAAGAACCACCAAGTGCATCCACGAGGTTGCCGGTTCAATTCCCCGTGCTGACATTGCTTGCACTGGGGTTGTTCTTGTTCCTCTACTAGTGGCGTGTAATTCAGTCTACAACCGGTTGCCATGGGATGTGTCAAGTCAGTCCACTCTACGACCTTGAAAAAGTCGTATGTTTCAAAAAGAAAGAAAAAGAAAATCGTGGCCTTAATGAAGGCCTGAATCAAATATTGGTACACAAAATTCTCAAAAAACTAGGAAAGGCATAGATTTTAAGTTACCAGCCAGGACATGTTCGAGAGCCAGTAACATCCAACTTCCCCAAACACAACAGAATTGCCGTTTTGGACGCTGAAAGACTTTGTACCTACGACCCTTTCTGCACATCACTAATCAATCAGATTTGACATCAAGAATCAAACAAGCACAAATCAAAACTCCATCGGAACCAACAAAGATCAGAGAAATAATTGCACTAAATATTATAATTAGTAAAAGAATGTTGTTAACTAGCTTCCAAGTCCAATGCGAACTTGTGTCCTAAGTTCCACAGTATTGAAAAGGGGATTCCAACACCACAACCCTTCAGAATCTGAAGAATCAGTGTTCCTCCGCAAATACCTTCAGAATCGAATCCATCAGAAAGCCACACTACCTACGAACAATCTCTCCGGCAACCCCAGACCCTGAGATTACTGCAAAATCCGCAGAATTCGCAAAATCCCGGGGAGCACATTCAGTACCGAGATTATCCATCTTCAGCATATAGCGCGCTTTCCCTTCTTGAGGTCCAGATCTCACAGTTCACCCGCACAGCAACCATCATCTCTCCCGATTACGCCAACTAGCTCGTCCATGAGCATCAGTCACGTTTCGCGATTCCGCAACTAGCTTGTGTTAATGGAAAGGAAACACWTKCACRGCGCCWTCCTTTCAAGGTTGTTGGTGYGAATCCATGAACCCCGCATCCACCAGCACCTTCTCTCGCTTGGCCTTCTCCAAGTCGCCATCCACCATCATGGCCACGAGCTGTTTGAACTGCACTTCGGGTTCCCACCCCAAGAGCTCTTTGGCCTTCTTCGCCGATCCGCGCAGATTGTCGACTTCTGAGGGACGGAAGTATCGAGGATCGATCTCCACGTGGTCCTTCCAGTTCARACCCACGTAACTGAAGGCCTCCTCCAGAAACTCCTCCACGGTGTGCGAATCTTCCGTGGCGAGCACGTAGTCATCAGGCTTTTCCTGTTGGAGCATGAGCCACATCCCTTGGACGTAGTCGCCAGCGAAGCCCCAATCGCGAGAGGCCTTTAAGTTGCCCAGGTAGAGCTTCTTCTGGAGACCCACCTTGATGCGACCGATGGCGCGCGTGATCTTGCGGGTGACGAAATTCTCGCCGCGACGGGGAGACTCGTGGTTGAAGAGGATGCCGTTGCAGGCGAACATGCCGTATGCTTCTCGGTAGTTCACGGTGTAGAAGTGGGCGGCGACTTTGGCAACGGCATAGGGGCTGCGGGGGTGGAAGACTGTGGTTTCGTCTTGGGGAGGAGGGGTGGCGCCGTACATCTCCGAGGAGCCTGCTTGGTAGTAACGCACCTATGGATCACAGAAAAACATCGAATCCGTCACCGTTTACGATCGTTTCTTCCGTTTCATTGGATCTGGACTGAGGCATAGCACAACAGAAGCTACGGTGAGGAAGATTGAGAAGCAACCTTACTCGAAACCTCGAAAACCTAGCCACTTTGAACTATTAAAAAAAATACAAATTAACAGATAAAAACATAGAGTGACGCTATTTCTCCAACAGCGTTCCGGTTTTCACAATCCACGATTCCACRTTTCTAGTGCTGCAGGAACAAAGTCTCTCCTCGCATCGCTGCTTGTTTTTGCACAATGACATCCTATTGCAAAACAAAACAAAATTGTTCCGCATCAACAATCGGGGATCTGCACCAGAGGTCCCCGATTATACATGCCTCCCGAAAACGCAACAGGACGATGTTGTCTCAACCAACCGGGAGGTTGAAACGACATCTGAAGTCCCGKTTTTTTGCAGTGTTCATTTTCCCTAGAATCTGGGATTTGCACTATTAAAAAGAGTTGGCTCGCAAACATCTTCCCACATTCACGCTCGATGCAAATCTTCCTCACCTTCGCTCCAGAGTCAAGAAAGAGTACAATAGGAAAATACTTTTTAAGAATGGGTCGAGTCCATCACACAAGAAAAAGTAAATAGATTCAGTGAAAAGAGAGGTCGACCCGTGAGGTGTCAACTAGTTTTGTCTTCAAAAATTTGCAGAAGCAGAATGTTGAAACACAAACACACCTCACATTCCCCACAAGAGACCTCGTGTCKCACGCGATTCTCTCCAAAAGAAAGAAGCCTAACCAGATCTGATGAAAAAGACACCATTACAAATCACGTATTGAAAAATCAAACTAAATTAAAAGAAGATCGTCATAATGTTTCAACTCTCTGGTTCGGTGAACCAGGACTCCAATGGCTTTTACACTCGTGCGCTCCGCCGTAGTCCATTTGATCCCGTGACACCGCACCCGATTTATAACCATAGCATTCCTAATGCGAACTTTTTCAAGGTGTCACAAAAGGTTTTGGAATAGATTGAAGGTTTTGCCGTGATCCATGAGATCCCGTAACAACGTGACCGATTCACATCCTCGGCGTTCCAAATGCAAACTTTTTCGAGGTTTCTCAAAAGGATTTGGAATCACAATCTTAGCATTCCAAATGTAACCTCTTTAAGGATTCTCAAAAGATTCTGCAATCGTTATCAAGGTTTGCGTACCTGTCGTCCCGTGCTGGCGATGTGGATGCGCACGGCTTCCAGGAGTCGAAGCGCGCCAGTGCCGACCACATCAGCAGTATAGTCCGGATTCTCGAAGGAAACGCCAACGTGCGATTGCGCGCCTAGGTTGTAAACCTCGTCTGGGCAGATGGAGTCCACCCACTTGCGCAGCGCCGACGCGTCGGAGAGGTCTCCGTAGTGCAGCTTCATGCGCGCGCTCGACTGGTGCGGGTCAATGTAAACGTGCTCCAATCGCTGCGTGTTGAAATTMGACGATCGGCGAATGATGCCGTGCACTTCGTAGCCCTTCTTCAGCAGGAACTCCGTCAAGTAGGAGCCGTCTTGGCCGGTGATCCCCGTGATGAGCGCCTTCTTCATGRGGGGCGACGTCTCGGGAGCCATGACGACGAAACTGCAATACCACAATCCAACGAGAAGCCACCATTAAACAAGTATCCTCCATTCAAATCATAACCCATATACCTCTTCCTTCCCCCAACATGGATCTTACACTCTTCCCACATCCCAATGTCGCTCTAAATTACTCTAGCTCTAGTGAACGCCCCACTATTTCAACGGCATTGTACGAACTACAACACGAACGGATCGCCCAACTGCAAGAATGCGCGCGTGCATTCCATCCATTCATAAATCTCGTGTTGCGAAATGACCACAAGGCACGCCGTTTCCGAACAATGCAGACCGCCGGCAATGCAGAACCGATGTGTTCTGTTTTAAAAAAGAAGGGCATCCATCCGAAGCATTAAGTGATGCACACCTTTGGAAGAATACGTCGGCGCAAAGTGCAAGTTCGGAAGGAGACGACGAGCAGCTTGCTTGCTTTCAGATCTGGAAGGGGAGACAAGCACGAACGCAGCGACAGAATTCTCTCCTCAGGTCCTGCCTTCGCGCTTTTAAAGGCGCGAAGGTTCACGCCACAGAGGGAGCGCGGGGGAAGCGCCACCAGTGGAGTGAGGTTCACGGGGTCCACCTAAAGGAAACCCAGCGTATCGTTCGGAAGCTGTTCATCGATACACCGAAATGGTTATTAATTAGTGCGGTCTAAACTACTGTACGTGAGGGTCTGGAAATGAAATTTGCACATCAGATTCTGAGAGGTCCACGTCACACTGCACCAATCACAAGATCGAATGTGGCACTTTCTTAGAAATATGACGTGCTTTATGCTGAATTTGATCCTCACGTAGGCTATTTATTACAAGGATATACTATCCACTAAAAAGAGAGGAACCACTTCTTCCTCAATTAATTAGCCCCCCCCCAAAAAAAATTAGTAGCCTTTGATCGTTAAAAAAAATTAAAGCACCCTCCTTCCCTGCCATTGATCCTGATGAATATTACGATACCATATTTATACCGTATTTATACGGAATACAGATGCGGAATATGGATACGGAAAACGGATGCGGAATACAAATACAGAAAACGGATCCAGATTATCCCATATCGATTGTCAAAGGACTTCGATTTCAAAAATACAAGAATAGGGGGGGCTGGGATTTTAAAATTTTCCAATCAAATTATTTTTCAGAACCCCCCTCCCTAATTTATTTTGAGGTGGGGGGGTTGAAAAATAATTTGATCAGGAACGCATGCCACACTATGCGTTCAAAAGACAAGTTCATACATCAATTATACTATTACAAGTTACAAGTTACAAGGATATACTATTCACTATTCAACATCAATTATAGTGTTGGCATTGTACTAGTTTGCAGGTAGTTATGGAATCTCTACTCTAAGATAAACTTTGAAGACCTTTATTTCACTCATTTTTTAAATATTTTTCTAGAAAATAAAAACATTAGGTGTTCGTTGTTTATTAACCCCTAAAGTCCCATTGTTCCCTCTGGGGACAAAATGGATTTTGGGTAGGTTCCTATGGTCTCAATATATGTCCTAATCTTTTGAATTTTTGAGAGAAGATAAGAAAACACGGTAGCTTTCCGAAAATATAATTTTTTTATTTCAATTGGGCAAAAGTTATGGCACAAGAGGCCCCTTTTTAGTTTGGCGGGCAAAAATTAACTTTTATGAAAATTTCAAATTAATTTTTAATTTTTTTTCGAGATAAGTTGTATTTTGCCTACAAAGGCCATATTTATTATATTGAGACTTTTCGGAGTCTCATTTTATCTTCAATTCAAAGATAAACCGCTTTATCTCTTTACTAGTGTTTTTTTATAAATAAGTAACAACACCAACTCTTAGATTGTCATTATAGGATCACTATATGAGCATTATTTATTTTTGGTTTCAATTACTATTTTTTTAAATGAATTTTTCAATAACTAGCATTCTCTCTCAAAATTTGCAAAAAAGTCTTAATATAAAAAATATGGCCTTTACATGGGAAACTTTGATTCATTCCATTTGGATTTGTCATGCAAAAGTTATGAACAGTCTTAGATTTTGGGCAGCGAGAGCATCTTCTTGAAAAAATAACTCATAGGATTCATTTCTGACCTCAATTTTCACAATTTTTCAGGAAAAAAAAGCTTCACAGGTTAAGATATCTTCCTAGAACAATCTCACCGTTAAGATTAGTGTATTTCAACTCCATCTTAGAGCTATTAACAATTTAGGTTTTCCTTCAATTTTGAACCTACTTCTACTTAACAATTTTTTAATGAGTGACATTTAAGTGTACTTAGGTYACAATGTGCATGTTCGTATGTGAATTACTCTCATGAAATTGTCCGTTCATTTTCTGGGAGAGTTTTGGGGCTCGATCAACCTTAATGCCCGATTACTTGAGTTTGCCCTCCTTGTTGGCCCTTCATATCACGAAATGCCCTTCTCATCGGGCATTGCCCAATACAAATCATTGTCTGTAACGTAGCATCTAGTGGCTTCTAGGGAACATTCCTCTCTCCCTTGCACAACTAAGGTGCTGTGTATATTCAATGAGTTTGGGGAAGACATGATGGTTATGCACTCACGGTAGTAGAGGATGATTCAAAATACTAAATTATTAAGAATTTAATTATGGAATCGAAAGATGCCAATCCCAATGGTGGCAATGTTGTAATAAACAATCTACATCCTTTGATTTGATTTGATTTCCAAAAATATTGAAAATTCAGAAAGACAAAGAACTTTAAAAGTTATTTTAGAGTAGAGAATCCATAAGTGCCTACAAACAAAAAATCCTCATAACTTTTGACTCATTCAGTTGATAAAAATGGAATGATTCAAAGCTTTCCACATATATATAACTTTTTTTAAACCAATTTCGAATTTTTTTGTATGAAAAAAGTGATTTTTCCTAATTTGCCTCGACTGCTCATTTAGAAAAAAGTAACAATTAGGTCATAACTTTTGACTCATATTTCTAGAATCTAGATGTCATGAAATTTAATGCATATTAAAGATATTCCTCATCCCTTGCTTTTGTTAAAAAATAAAAAATCTCTAGTCATATGTACTTGCCAAAATTGCTATGTAGCCAAAAAATGCATGTTGGTACTTTAGGGATTAAGCTTACTTCAAAGGTCTCTTCAAATGTGATTTCTTGCACTTGAAAATCAATGGCAATTTTGGACGAATGGTGTTAGTAGTCCAAGGTGCAAACACAAGGTTAGGGACACCTAAATGTGCTAGCCTTACTTTCCTAAAACTATCATTTCATGAAATGCTTTCATTATGTACGTCTAACTCAATATGTACCTATTGTTGAAGAAATGATTGTAGAGCATCTACCAATTAAACTTGAATCCCTGCTAACTTTTGTGTATGGTATCCAAATGATGCATTCATTGGTGCATTAAAATCTCCTTTTGTTTGCCCATGGAAATGTACAAAATTTGATAGTAAAATTGTATTGCTTCGTCCGATTGGGAATTTGCAGTTCATGACTCACGATATCAATTGTTCGATTTAGAGCAAATTCCTAGAAGCTCAAAAAAGGCCTTGGGCATTTAGGGGTTAAAGTTGCACGTCGTCACATTTTCATTACGTTTCATTTCGATCGGTCCTTCATGTGGCTGACAACAACAACAACAACGAAGGTGCCTTGAACTCCGTCCCGGATGCATGGCAGGTCCTCGACGTGAAAAGTATTAAAAAACTGGTTGACTTTGAAGGGCAAGTGGGCCGGAAGCGCAGTAATGGCACTACTGTTCAGTTGACAGGAATCCTCGTAAAGTACAGTTGTACCCTGGGTGAGAAAGTTTTGCTTCTTTTTTGGAAACTGGCTGAACAATGACAGAACTGAATTGCCTTGATGCCTTGCAGGGTTTTTTTTTCTCATTTTTCATGAAGTGAGAGAGTGGCTATATTAGATGTTAAAGTGGTGTTAAAAATTTCAACATTCATTCACATATTGGATACAAAATATCACATTAGTACATATCACATATTCAGAATTATATTTTCATCCACAATCCGGCGATTTCATACAATAATTTTTTAACCCTTGAAGGACGGACGAGTGGCAGTGGAAATCATGCATTTTTGATACCGTGTCCCATCATCTACTTTGAAAAGCCAAATATACTCATTGGAAGTCAAAGTATGAGAAGATCTTCTCTTTCCAATCCTTATATCGAGAATGAAAAGTTGCAATTCTGTCCTACACAGTTTGATTCTATGTCATCAAGAGGACACAAAACGTCTCGCCATGGCATTCAAGGGTTAAAACTTACAATTTTTTGACAATTTTATCCAAGATTTTGCTATTTTATGTTCAAAGGGCGTAGTGCGGGGCACATTATTTTGTTGCAAATCGACAACAAAGCGCTAAAAAAAACACTGATGCCTTCAGTTGATGACGGAGAACTGAAGGTTCACAAGCTGCTGAGCTTTCCCCTAATCCCAGCAGCACCCATTGCGCCAGCAGCGCCCCTTTGAGCTCGACTTTCTATTGCGGAGGAGAATCTGAGCGAGGGAGCGCGCCTCTCCAGCAGTTGAGCTTTTTAGCCAAGGAATCATAAGTTATCAAAGGGCTTCTCCGTCACTGACACCGCACTCAGGGCGGGTGGGCTTGCCTTGGCTTGCCTTGTTTCGGGAGGGGAATATCTTCACTTCAGCTTAATTTAGTGGAGTGAATTTGTCTGGTTCATTCAGGGACGAGACAGTGAGTTGGGCCTATTCGCATGAAGGACCCGACCCGATATGGAGCTACAGGCACCAAAGCTTTGAGGTCCGGTCCAAGCTACATCATGCTTCCTGAAGCAAACCGCTTCTCCAAAGCCAACATCATTTATGAACTTACTCAAAGTTTTAGGGTTGTTCAATATTTAAAAGTTATTTTTTGTTTTGAAGTCCTTTTCCAGAAAAGGCTACACTTGTATGCATTTGAGAATTTTTGAATAAAAAATCTCTACATTTGATAGAAAATTGACACATTTATCCCTTTCAGAATTTGTGTAAAACTTGTGCAATCAATGGAGAAATGACACGTGCAATCAATGTAGCCCTTGTGTAAGTAATGTATTGTTTTTCATAAATTGGTAGTTTGTCACTATGCGTTCAAAACACAGGAACACAGCAGTGGGAGCTTGTATTGGAGCCATTAAAGTCTACTTGTTCTTGATAGAGAAATGACAGAAAATTCTTGTTTATTTTTCAGAAGTGATCAATCATTTCCTATACTCCTAGTATTACGTTCAATTATATGACCTTAAATAGTGAAATTAAAAAGGTAATTTACTAAGTTCACTCAGTTGATTAACACTAGCCACCAAACCTCCCAATTCATTGTTTCTCATACTTGTTCACTAAATATATACAACCCATAAATAATTGAGGAACCACTCATCAAGTAGAATAATGGATAACACACCTGAACATAAGATGAGTAGTGATTTCAAGGGCCATTCCTTGACCCCCTACGATTGAGTGCCAAGGGATTGACAAGGTAGAACATCCCATAGTAGTCAAATGACCCTATGATGGGCACCTAGTGAATGACCCAATCACAAATTTTCTCAATAAGTGAGATTTGGACTGCAATCATTTTTTTTTCTAATAGTAATGAAGTGGTTAGTGACCTCATTAAGAACTTCCAACTTGTCAATGTGAATTCATAGTAAGAATTGACTTTTAAGTTTAAATAATAGTGTAATTGCTTCAAGTGAGTAAAAGAGCATTTTCCATGGATACCATTTTTGTTGATCTTAGGATAGTCTAGAGTAAACACTCTGATGACCAAACACTTTCAATCACCGGACAATGAAATAGCTAATGATTGGACAAGAGCCATGCAATGAATAGCAAATTTGTACCACCAATGGGATAGCATATTCATAGTTTTAAAAAAGTTCCCATAGTATAAGAAGAAGACCGAGCACCATATGTGGGGGTTAGAAGATAGGTAAGACTAGCTCACAAWGTGGTTTTACATTTATTGTCACTAAATGAGGGCAAAAGTTATATGTTAACTATGGACAATCATTTTTGTCCATGGCATTATTAAGGGTTTATTGGAGATAGCATGGGCTTACAGTGTAGGCAATCTTTGCTCAAATTAAATAGGCCTTCCAAATGCTTTAAAGAATATAAAAGTTTTCAATCAACATGTGCATGGAACTTGAGAATGGTGTGTGCATGAGTCTAGGCGAGTGAGTTCAATTTTATGCAAAGATAATAAGCTAAGGCCATATTCGTTATATTGAGACCTTTCGTAGTCTCATTTCTATCTTCAATTCAAAGATAAACCGCTTTATCTCTTTATTAGTATTTTTTTATAAATAAGTAACAACATCAACTTTTAGAATGTCATTGTAGGGTCACTATTTGAGCATTATTTATTTTTGGTTTCAATCACTATTTTTTTAAATGAATTTTCCAATAACTAGCATTCTGTCTCAAAATCTGTGAAAAGTCTCAATATAACAAATATGGCCTTAGCTGGTCCTCATTATTTCTATACATGCCATGCCATTCAATTTTTGTGACAATTTTTAGTGATATTGTTTTCTTGACAAGATGCACCTCGAATTTACAACACACATGCGGGGCATTGATGTCTCAAACCGATTGTTACACATGTCAATATGGATTGCATAAGTGGTGGCATTGGGTTTTCTTTTTCCTATTGACATGAGCATAGTCMACATGTATTTAGACAAACGCAAGAATTGTGACCCTACTTGTCATCTATGACACATTTATAGTTTTAAACTAGATTATGTGGCACAAATAGGCAATCATCATAGAGGCAACATCAAGAGGTTATTAAAGAGAATTGTTGAAGATGTGTTTGTTTTCCATCACTATAAGAAACCCGCATTTTAGTTGATGTGGACAAATTTTATCAGACGGATTTTTGTGGACATCGAAGGGGACTTATCGTGTTTTTGTGTCATCAAAAACATTTAATGTAATATCAATGGTGACATAAAAACACGATACATCACCTTCAATGTCCACAAAAATCCGTCTGATAAAATTTGTCCACATCAGCTAAAACGCGGGTTTCTTATAGTGCATCTTTTATTGAGTTGTGCAAACCTTGTGAGGCTTACAACAATGGCTTGTCTCCTACGGTAAGGCCCAAGTTTTGTTGCCCCTCATGTTGCAAGAATTTAATCCCTAAATGTATATGACTATGTTTTCACCAAAAATGCTCTAGAAGTGCCATTTCTAGTAAAGCACCAAATTTTAGGAAAAAAAACATTTTTGGACACATGTAATTGTAGGATCTTGTAGCAAGCTAGTTTGAAGAGATGTGGAAAAAATTTCAAAAACTTCTATCATGTAGATTGTAAGATATTAGTGTTTGAATTGACATAACTTTTTTTTTTAGCCCTGCAAAAAACCAGCCAGCTGCCTTATACAAAGTCACATTTATAAAAAAAAACTATTCAAAATGATGGATACTCTTTAAATTCATTCTTCAAGGTAAGTTAACTACATGCTTGAAAAATTTAGGATGGTTTGGAAATGAATAACATATAGGAAATATTAGTAAGTAGAAAGAACTAGAGAATGATTCATAATACTAAATTGTTAATAACTTAATTATAGGATTGAAAAATGCCTTTCCGGTGGTTGGAATGTTGTGATAAACAATCTACACCTAATATTTTTATTTTTTTCAAAAATTTTGAAAATTGAATTAAATAATGGACTTCAATGATAGTTTATTTTAGAGTAGAGAAGCCATAACTACCCGCAAACTAAAACTCCTCATGCCTTTCATCTCATTAATTGAAATGGAATGATTCAGATCTTTCCACTTATACATAAGTCTAGAAAACCAGTTTGAAATTTTCATTATAAAAAAAAGAGATTTTTAAAGAATTTCTTTTAGCTGCGTAGATTGCCCGCCTAGCAATGAAAACTACATATCATACAAAAGCTTTTCGATCATGTAGTCAAAAGCTATGATAATTGTCGGAACTTAATGCTTCTCCTTGGGCACATGCTGTGTAAAAATTTCAAAGAAAAAAAAACAAATACTCCATTTAAAATTGCTATGTTGCCAAAAAATACAGTTTGTGCATTTAGGGGTCAATGTACTTTTGCAAAGGATGCTTTSAAATTTACCTCAATTGAACACTTGTACATATTGTAAGTGTAATTTCATGCTCCACTACATCAATTATAGTTTGCATATTTTTCTTTTCAAGGCAATTGAGGTTTTCATCATTGAGGTGCTATGATGCTTTATGCGAGTGTAATTGGTAGTATAATTATTTTCTTAATCTTATCGTGATGATTTCTTGGACGTTTCATTGTGGCATTTGGACCTACAAAGTTTTTGTAAATTAAAAAGTTAGAAAATTACTTTTCAACTTTTATTGGTTGTGGCAACTACACAATGTCCCCAAAAGAGGCAGCCTACCCCACTTGGTGCCACCCAAGGGGGCCAAAGAACAGAGACCATTGATTAACATGAATAAATTTTTTGGCCCCTCCAACTCTCCAAGCACCGTTGATTATATGTAAAAGTGAAAAAATGTTGGACTGTTAATGCACTGGATTCAGATCCATTGATCTTGATACCTATATGTATATGAATATGAGATACATACAGAAACATGTACAAAAATTGTATGAATATATATGTAATACATACATATTCATATACAAAATACAAATACAAAATACATACTGCATCCTCACAGTCATATATCCCATATGGAATGCAGACCCTTCTGCATCCTAAAAAATATATGAAGGGTGGGGAAGGAGGTGCTAAATTAATAGACACAAAAACAAATGATTTAAAAAACCCATTGAACTAATGGGAAACACAATTAATTAATTAACTTTTGAGCTCACTGTGCAATTTGACACAATGCAATGTGCTCAAAAGAGGCACGAACTGCCTTACATAAGGCAGAGTAGTGACAGTTAAGTACAAGATCCTAAAGAGAGATTTTCAAATTTTTCT
>VACF01001688.1:0-10062 GCA_006891605.1 Pleurozium schreberi
TTTTCATAGGGTAATTGGCTTTTAGTGTATGCCTTCGTATTTAGTGTACAAGACACTAAATATCATCATTAGTGTAGTGCCACCGCTTGAACTTTCATCCATTTTCTCTACTTTCATGGCTCTAAACAACTCTTAGTTAGCGTTGTTTTGTTGAAAAATTTGCCCACATCTGAGGTCATCAAATTTATACTTCCTAGTATCTTATATGAAACTTAAGTATCTTATCATCAAAGTAGGGGTACATAGAGCCAAATATTGAGCCTTAACAAATGCAAATACTTTTATTGGTGACCCTTGATCTTCACCTACTTTAAAAATCGCTAGCACCCCTTCTTAGTATTCCTATATATCGCATTGATGAGTGCATCGATACATTGCACATGTTGATACAAATTCTGTGCAGTAAAGATGAAGTTCGTAATCCTGTCAATTGTTTGAATATGTTCTTCCAAGGCGCCATGCCCCTACTACAACATTGCAACATGTGACCATAACCCAAGAAAGACGCTACAGACGTTTAGTATCCGATGGATGACAAAATATATTTCCAAGTGGGACAGAAGTGCAACTATTCATCCTCGGAATTTTTTGTGGAAAGGGGAGATCTCTTACAATATTTGGACTTCAAATGAGTTCTTTTGAATTTTTTTAATACCAATTGTTCCCATGGTTTTAGAAATGATGATTTCCACAAGGACCCTGCGTTAAAGTGGGAGTGAAGATTCCAAAAAATGGACAGATTTCAAGAAAGATAACCCTTTGTAGTTAGTTTACAAAATTATTTCTCTAATATATTGAGCAACTCAGCTAGATCTACTTGTATGAACTACAAGTCTCCAACAATGGATCATCATCCACAAACTTGAACATTGCATTCTCCATGATCCGCAATCCCGCTCGATAAAAGGTTAGAGACAAAGTTGTCCACCGCACCTGGACAAGTCAAAACTCTTTTCAGGACACTATCACAATTCTGGTGCATTAGAGAAAATTTGGACTTTCTGGAGGGCCACTAAGAAGTGCCAAAAGGGACCCTGGTTTTTATTTTATTTTGCATGCACAAGAATTTTTCCCCTATTGTTGTGGCCACCAAGTGTCATCATTGTAGTAGAGCACCAAATTGAGAGCTTTGATAAACGAGCAATTGTGTTCTATTGGAGGAAAGTTGTAGGAAATTGAGATATACTGTGTGACTATCAAGATATTCACACAAGTTGAAACACATTTGCTTTAAAAATGTTGTCTTTTTCCTAGCTCATTAGGGTTTTGGTTATAGAGTGGCTTGTCAAAGGTTGGCAGTCTTCTAGAGAGTCCAAATTTTCTCTACTAACTGAACTCAAAATTGAATCCAATACATTAATTTTTTTTCAACTTTCCAAAACACAAAAAGATGCCCCATAACATTCACATCACTAATCAAAGTCATAACCAAAATATACACTATGGCAAACAAAAAATTTCAATTGTTTTACATCATCGCCACTGATTTCACCCAGCGCAATGGCAGCCTCTTTAAGATCTATGGTCCACATATCAAGCGGAATCTCCATCTGCACCGACTCCACAACCCTTTGAAGTGCTTCGTTTGCTCTCACGAGCTGCTCAGATTGTCTCTGAAGAAGGAAAGATGAAGTGTCAATACTAAATACAAAAAAACATTACTATATCAAAAGCCCGCCGCATGGTATATTCCAGACGTACACACGCAGGCATCACTTCTTCTAATATAACCAGCACAAGGATTTGGTATTTAAATTCATAACGTTGTCCATTTCCGCACTCACCTGATTCACAGCCCATTGCTGGCCCTCACTAGAAACATGCCCGAGGCCAACRAGGTCTAGTATGGCCATATCCAGCTCTTGCAGGCCAACACCTTGAGTTGCACAAGTTGCCACCCTTTTGTAAAATGCGCTTTGGACATCTTGAGGCAAAACCACCGATCCAGATGAAGCTCTATCCACCTTGTTTACAACCAAGAGTGAGGGGACCTGCACGGTTTCAAYGTCCTAAACAATACCAACGACATCCGTCAAAAGGAGACTTAGAGGTATGAAAGCTAGTTAATGTGAGACCAAAAGATGTTCAGAATGATACTACCCCCTTTCAGACGTAATTTCAAATAATCTCGTCCATTACCACAGAATACGTCGGAACTTAACCCTGCTATTATAATAAGCGGGATAAAACATGCCATTAAGATCAAACCACCTACATTGGTAGCAGATGCAACTTCTGTAGCAGGGGCCATGGGACCCGCTAGAACACCACCAAACTTCTCTTTTCTTTGTTGAAGAATGCCTGTTGTGCCCCAAATGCGTTCAAAAATGATTGTGTCTGCTGAAGTCCACCCATCACTGGCACTTATGACCATGACAACGACGTCAGCGGCTTTTGCTACTGCTTCCGATCTTTCGACTCCTGTAAAACAAAAATTCCATGGATGGAGAGACACGGCAGGTCCAAACAATTTGAATGAAAAATAAGTGCTCTATTTATGGATGATATTATTATATGAGAGTGCCTACAGTCAAAACATCCCAAACAAACAAATGCCTCTTAAAAAACACCTTTCAAGACAAGGTAAGGTGCAACAATACATCAACGGTTCTCAAGAAATACGTAAGAATAAGAGTACCGAGTCCACTGGAGTTTATTAGCGGTCTTACATTAAACACTTCCCAAAGACATAGGGCGACCATTCGTAAATGAAAAGGCAATGAGATTCAGGCATACCAATTTTTTCTACAACATCAATTGTATCACGGATGCCAGCCGTGTCCAGCAAGTTGACAGCAATCCCTCCAACAACCATTCGAGCTTCTACAATGTCTCTTGTAGTGCCAGGAACATCGGTAACTATTGCCCTTTCACTCTGCAAAAAGGTCCGAAAATTGAAGGTAAAATACAGAAATACAAGCCCATACGAACTGATTATAAAGAACAAATAACCAAAAAGTTTTTGAGCAATAGCAAGTCCTCACGATTAACACAAAATTACATAATGAAATCAAGAGTACAACAAAAAATGATACAAATTTTCTAGTTCATCCACAGAACATATGCAGTAAGAAAATTCAGCACAAACAGAGTGGGGTCTCACCTACTTGGCTCCAAGCATTTAGAAGACTGGACTTGACGACATTTGGCCTCCCAACGATGGCAACCTGAAGGAACGATCATATCGCTCAATCATACGAGCAACCACTTTGCAATGTCCAAGATAACGAACGTGCCATCTAGCCAACTGCACCATCGAAAGAGAACTTTACAGGAGGATAGACAAGCAAATTAAAATCAAATGGGGGTGTCATGTAGAACTAGAAGTCAAACCTGCAAGCCGGACTGCAACAAGCGGCCCCGACCAGCTGTGGATAATGCTTGCTGTAAGCGCTGGCACATAGTCTCAATCCTAGCTAACCAAGCGAAAACAGAGTAAGAAGAGATAGGTAATGAGGGTTATGATCTGCATTATGAAGTTAGGATTGAGAGGGTGAAACGCACGATTAGGGTTGTCAAGCTTGCCCAAAAACCCAGGTATGTGTTCTAGAACCGCGTAGAAACAAGTCGGATTAGCCTGGGCACATCAGTGACATTTTATGACCTAAATCGTGTTTGTGAACAATATTGATACGTTGTGAGAGTTGAGATCGGCTATTGAAATTGGAAATTCGCAAGATTAGGGTTTCCAAGTGCGACCAAAAAACTCAGGTCCTACGTGAAAATAATCTAAATTCACCGGCAGAACCACAAGCGTGTAGTCAAGTGAGCATGAGGCAAGATCGATGATGAAAGTATTTGCAACCTGAGAGAATCGAATACGGCGCAACAGATGAGATCGATTTTTGAGATTGGAAATTCGCACGATTAGGGTTTCCACGAAAACGCTAAAAATTACTCGAGAATCCCACTACAGTAGAATGCAGTCATGTGAGCTTAGAACATAGAAATATCCGGATAGGTGGAGGGTATGGACGCCCGAGTACCGGGTTGCCCTGGTATTTCCGGGTGCTAGTGTCTTGTACACTGAATAGGGGTATTAAGGGGTCCCACACTAATTAGTCGGCATTTCACATTATATAAATATATGCTTTTTGTACATACATAGTTACTGCAGTGTCTAGGGGTTGTACATCATGTTTCAACGTTTCAACATCTATGGTTTTCCACAATAAGTCCCCTTAATTGTTTGGTTCCCTAGTGTTTACTCCTATTTAGTGTGGTTGTTGGAGTATTATTAACTATCCCCTAAATGCCAAAAGCCTTTTTTGAGCTTCTATGAATTTTCTCCAAATTCAACAAAAAGGCAGCATTTTGATAAGGTGTATTAGTTTTTTCTAATTTGTAATTGTACAAATTCAAATTAGACATGTTCGAGATTGCATAGAAAAATAAAATAAAAACTATCGGTTGTGAATTGAAAGATTATATTGTTTGATCATGAAAGGGTTAAAACTGCAAAAGTGATTTGAAAATTTTCCATCCTCTTTTCAAATCATACTACTAAAATCATAACTCTCTCTCTAATATCACAAATGCTATCATTAATACCTGGGGCTTGTGCTTGCTATGCGACGCATTCATTGTATCACATATTAGTAAAACTTTGATATATTTGAATAGAATGCATGATAACAATTTCAATAAGTCTTTGAAATAATTATTTTAAATATTTTGTAAGAATATTTTCAATCATGCATACATAGAAATTGTATTTTCACACAATGTGATATTACAGAAATAGAGTGGCAGTTTGCAATCACTTTTGTAATATCACTTTTTACAAAAGGTGATATTACAGAAATAATGTAGTTGTTGCAATTAAGGTGATATTAAAGACGATTCACAAGATGACATTATAAAGGTAGCAAATCCATTGCTTCTCTTAACTTTACACTTCTTTGCACTTTTATGATTTTGTGCTTTTGTGAGCTTTGAGCTTTCATGATTTTAATTTTCTATTGCTACTACCAAATGATTTTGAGAAATATATTCAATTGTAGCAATTTTGGATTCCACAACAAATAAGCCACAAAGTTTTTGAGATTTATAAGTTCTTCTTTTCAATTCTTCAATTTGGATTGTTATTTTTTGAAGCAATGGAGTCAAATTTCTAATGCATTCTAATGTATGTGTATCTTTTATAGTATTCACCATTGCATATGTTTCATTCATCATTCAATAAATTTCTATTGTACATTTCAATATAATTATTATGCTTGCTTATAACAAAAAATTATATAAAAATTTTAGTCATTTTTATTTGAAGATTTACTGAGATTTTTGTTCTACATTCTATCTAATACAATTATTGTTGGCACCAAAATTTGGTGCTTCTAGCATTTAGGGGTTAATTTTGAAAGGATGGAGCACATGACTGTCAAACTTCAAAGTCTTTCATTCTATATTTTCAATCTATTCTCAATTTATGAGTGAATTTTTTTTGGATTTTTTTCAAAGATAAAATCACACGTCTAATATTTGTTATCAAATTTTCAGAAAAAATTGGAGTAAATTTCAAATTATCTTGAAGTTCGAAAGAAAAATGAAGAAAATTCATATCAAATATCGATCATGTTCAAAAAAACTAAAATTTTCACAACAAAAGTATATTATAGTGTAGAATACTATGGTATAAGGAATTTTTGTGTCACTCAGTATTTAGACCATGGTTATAGATCCTTAATTTAAAACTTTACTAAATATATATTTTTTTTTTAAATTCCAAATTTTCCAAGTGGAATAAAAATATCACTCTAGAAGCTTCATTTTGATAGTTTTGATCTAAAGCAAAAGAAATAGTTTTGATTGTCAAGTTCCAAGGAAAAAAATTTGAAGGGAAAAAAGTTCAAATATCAAAATATACTTAATGGTGTATTATTTTAACTTTGATAAACCATCACACGTCAAAAAAAAAATTTAAGAACTAAAATCTCTTGAACTTAAATCAATTACGTAGATATAGGATCAATAATGTTGTACAAAAAGAATTGGATGAAAATCAATCATTCTTCAATATGCACATAGTTTGGTTGACCGTCCAAAGGACACAAGACGTCCTTGGCACTTTTGAGGGGCAAGCCACATTACTCTTGGGTTTTTATATGGGCTTGTGCCTTGCTTTGCTAATTGCTACCCACTCCACTTCTTGACTTCAATAAAGACTAGGATGATTACAATAAAATTAAGCACCAGATAAACTTGTTTTGCATTATGAAATTGTTTAAACTGCTTTTGTTGGAGTTTGTTGATCATTGAAAGAGGATTCTAGATTTGTTTATCTTGTATTTTTGTCAACGTTGTATGATTAAACTATGGCATTTCAAAGTTTTGATTATTGGTGTATCACAAATCATCCTTTAACTCTCGTACTAAAAGCATTTGCACTTTTGGCAAAAAAAAATCAATGGGACAGTTTTTATTAATGCAGTAAAAACGAGGTACATTTTGCTATATTAAGTGAATGCTGAGTAAAGAATAATTTTGGGTCAATTGAGTGCCCACATCCAAAGTTTCAATGCTTGACGTTGTTCAGGCAAGGCAAAATAATTTGGGAGCTTGTGCTAAACCCCTATTCTACTTTAAATTTTTTGAAATTTAGTATATTTATAACTAATATGATAATGTATGCAATTTCAAAGAATAAATTATGTGTAGTGATAACAATTATATTTAAATGCTATTATTAGAAAGAAATAGCATCAATCTCAAGGGCACAAAGGGATGCTCAGCTCACACATAAAACATGTTGGATCATGTTAAGTTATAGCCCAGGGGGGACTACTTTTCAGTCTCCCTGATTGACGAGGAATATTTTGAGCTTTAACCCCCAAAAAGCCCAAGGCCTTTTCGCGATCCATAACATCATTGCTTTTGAAGTGCTATAGATCTGAAAGTCACTACTACCGTATAAGGTAGGAGGTCCATAAAGCACCCATCTAAAGGCTGAAGCTCAATTTTGGCAAGGTGAAATTGCTTGAAAAAATTTTCAGTAAAATTTTCTTGAAAGACAAGTGGAATTGGTATCTAACTCAAGTAAGGTAGGAGGCTCGAACTCCAACTGGGCATTTTGAACCGAACATGAAACATAGGTACATTTTGCTTTCTTCAATTTACAGAAATGTACAAATTGTGTACATTTTAGGAGGTGGTCGCTTTTAGAGCCCTTTGGCATTTCAACTTCAAAATTTCATAACTAATTCCACAAAGCTCCAAAAAATATGAAACAACTTGAGCCACATGTCATTTCTTCTTGTCTTTTAACAAAAATTTACTGAAAAATATTTCAAGATGTTATACCTCCCAAAAATTCAGTTTCAGTGCTTAGATGGTTGCTTTATGGACCTCCTACCTTAGTTTCATAGTTTTTGGAGCTTTGTGGGATTAGTTATGAATTTTTGAAGTTGCAAAAAAGTGCATTTCAATGGGCTCTAAAATCAACCACCTCCTCAAATGTAGACTTCTTGTACATTGGAGAGTGCAAAATGTACCTCCACAGCCTGATCAATTTTAGAACTTGCTCCATTTTAGGACCTCCTACCTTAGAGATCTCAACCGTGCAATCTTGTGGTATATGTGTTGTAGATGAGGTGAATCAAATTTGGAGTCATTTGGTCACATAGATTCAACAAGATTATGATGTTTTAGTGTGGAAAAAAAATGCTGAAATTTTCCTGTAAACACATTTAGTTGAGGTGAAATTTGATTTCTAAGCCTACTCAAATGAAAAAAAAATTGAAACAGGAAAGTACTTTGAAACCAACATACAAAATACACTGGTGAAAGAAAATATCATTCAATTGACTCATTGTGTGTGCAAAATGACTTTGAAATGTCAAAAAATAGTTGTAAAAAACACATCTATAGCTTAACTTCCTTCTACTAAAATGCTTCTCATTCAATCACTCATTACCTCTTGGATTGGTTATGAAATAATAGACACACAAACTAGAATAGTGTGCACAACTTTTCCAATTTTTTTTTAATTAGAAACCAACATTGTATGAAGAAGATATAAGATGTCAAAGTTCACTTTAATCCAAAGATGTATAGATTTTGAACTTCAAATTGCTCCCATACACTCAATGACATGAACAACCTAGATTGACATGAAAATTTCACTACAATAACTAGACTTCAAGGGAAAAATATTGAAATCTTTTTTTTATTGAAAATGAACATTGGATGAAGGAGATACAAGCCTCCAAAGTTGCAACCATCAAATGTAGTTTTGTGAGCTCAAATTGAATCTGTGAACTTTGATTGGCTTCCAAATAATCAGTACATCTTGGATTGATTATCAAATTTTACCACTCAAACTAGAAAAAAAAGAGCAAATTTTCCAACAAGTTTTATTGGATGCAAAAGTTACAACACTATGAATCGGATTTAAACTATGTGAAGACACTTTTGGTCCCTTAGGGTGTTTAGGGGTTAGGTTACCATGGTTTTATAAGAGATGATGAGGGCCAAGATGAACCAACGGCTATGGAGCATTCACCCCCTTATTGCTTTGTCAAAAGGTAAATGTAAAAGCCCCCTATTTTGTGTCATTTACATCTCAAATTTCTTCACCTACCCTTAGCAATTTGAGGCCTCTGATTGCAAATATGAATTCAAAATTTGCAGATTTCATCGTATGTGGCAAATCCAATGTTTTTTTGGGGGGGAAAGGGTAAAAAATGGGGCAATAAAGGGGGCATTCTGATTTTCCTTTGTGGTATTTTAAGATCTTGGTGTACAGTGTTGTTTGGCAGGATCCGTCACTTCTCTATGTTGGATCAGTGAAAACTTGACGTCTACACATTTCCTTTCAAGGTACACATTCGTTAAGATCTCTCGTAGGGATGGCCGCATACGAAAGGCAGGAATCAAACGGTTGGGCCGATCAATGGGATAAACACTTTGACGAGGATGTGGGAGGCCAGGGAGGGCGAAAGAGGAGTAGAATGTCCAAGGTTAAAGCTGCGGCCACGAACAGTGTGGAAATGACAATGAGCGCTGCAACCGTGAGCGCACAGAAAGTGAAGTCCGGCACTTCAACCAGCCTACGTTGGATCAAGGATAAGGTTCAGCGAAAGAAGTGAACTGTCTGGATATCCTGTAAGAATCGTGCCATTTTAATTTCATCATTTTGGCTTCGGCGATGGTGGATGTATACGGATACTTGCATTGTAATGCGCTGTATGTGCCCATCCGTTTTGTGTGATCTCATCTTGGACATTGACGATGGCTGAGATTATTGCATATTGTCGTTGTAGTTATTCCTTTTCATGTCGCTCAAGTTGTTATTGGAGGAAATAAGGTGGAGAATTCTTTCGTCATCTTGCTGTAGATGAGGGRAATTGAAAAGGTMTCGTAAAAAACCGAGCAGAMTATATGAAGAGCTATACTTGTGTGRTATCAGGTTCACAGGCATTCAAGACCAATATGTGCTATACGAAGCAAATCGTTCAGGGATACTTGAAGGAGATGTTGGATACAAATGATGAGACCTCTCATAATTCACGAAAGAGAACCTGCATTATTGCATTTGCTGTGCCCGTTCTTGGCGTTCAAGTATGGTGCTATTTTAGGATACTTTTGTGCATTCCGATTTGAAAGCTGCTTTTTCTTCTTTTCAATTTTGTAATGTACAGGCTCATTCCATTCGTGATCTGCTGCAATTTCACGAACTGCGACAATGCGACATGGATTTATGTGATTCTGGTCGCATCCGCCTCTAGTTAATGTGTGCAAATGTCCTTCGTCGTCTGTGAGCGTGTCTCTCAGTTTGGGGATTGTTTGTGATGTTTTCACAGTCTGTCGTTTCGAGTGTGCTCATTTTTTATTTTAAGCCATTCATGTTGTAAGCTTAGCTACCTTGGTCATTTTCATGTTGATTAGCTTACGACACGCGCAGCAGGGTTGCCATCTCCAACTTTTGGATGACAAAACGCACAATTAATATTGAACCCACCATTAAATTCTCTTTGCCCATTGGAATATGCAGTTTCACCATTCGATGATTGGGGTTGGCAATTTCTCTAAAGCGTAAGAAACTTCATCAGAACCAAAAAAAAA
>VACF01001689.1:0-64904 GCA_006891605.1 Pleurozium schreberi
GAAGTATACCTTTCTCGGCCTTTTGGCTAAGATCAAGTGTAGTATCTGTTCTTATCAGTTTAATATCTGATACGGGGGTCATCGATCCCCATGATATTAATCTAATTTTTCTGGGGAGCGGGGCCATCCGGCAGCTTGCTGCCCGGCCTCGTGCGCGTCGCCTTGGTATTGCACTACCTCCTTGGCTGGCGCAGCCCTCCCCCTCCCCACCAGGAGGGACCCAAATCAAACCCTAAATAGCACGACTAACCCAACCGTAGCGACAAGGCCTATACGAAGTAGTGAAATTAAGTTACCCTCCCTATTTCTCGACCTCCCACACTCTATAAATATTTATCGTCACTGTACAAGAATAAATCAGTCCTGATTTACTTAAGCTGGAAGTACCCAAAACCGTCGATATAAGCAATTCAACATAACATAGGCGGAGGCATCTTTTCCTTTAAATTATATTTTTGTAGTATTAGTGAGTGAAAATCATGAATATTGAACCAAAAAAAATTAGATTTTTTGGATGTTGTATGTAATTTCTATGATTTTTCAAACCGCCGGCTGCTTAGACCTTTGAAACTGTTCCATAGGTCCATCCAAATCTAATCTCTGCAAAAATTAGTTGTCACCAAATCAAAGTTAAGTATGTGTCTTTCACATGTGTTAGCCAATCAGAATTTAGCATTTGGAGGATCCATTCACCAAAGTTTAGGAACACAATTGGGTGAGTCTAGGGCCCATCAATAGGAATGGGTGTGGTAATGGGTGCTCCTACCTTATTGGTGTATCTTACTTGGAATCCATGAACCTCCATGTGTACAAATGGAAGTGTTTGTAGAAATATTTGTTGGCTTTGATGGCTTGTAGAGTAAATTTCTTGAAGTAAGCCGGTAAGGCAACCTAAGTGTAAAGACAACCTAATTTCACTATTTAGTGTAGGTTCTAAACAAAACTCATAACCTTGATGACGACCTTACCATGCCTCATGTTGCCCGTCTCTTTAACCCTAAAATGTTGAAGGCCTTTTTTGAGCTTCTAAGAATTTGCCCTAAATTGAACAAATAGACAACATGCTGATAAGTTCTATCAGTTTTTTTTGGATTGTAATTGTACAAATTCAAAATAGACGTGCTAGAGATCACATAGGAAAAGAAAACACAACAATATCATTTAAGATTATAGTGTTTGATCATGAGGGTGTTAAAATTGSAAAAATGATTTGAAGCCTTTTAATCCTCTTTTCACATGTCAAATCTAAGAAGTTGGTCACCCAAAAAACTATGAGGTTGAAGGGCCTAACATGCATACCGCCCAACCAATTTATGGCTTTTCAATATCTACTNAGAAACTTCCATCCCACCAAGACACTTCGGGAGTCCATAATATTGCCACCATTGTGATCAAACTTTGATCGATTGATTGCAACTTACCCGAAGTTCGGAGAGGTCGATCTTCATTTCTCATGCATGATGGATTTGCCTTTCATGACTTTCCCCAATTGACAAATTGAAGTTCTGAACAAAAAATTACCTTTTGGAATGACGTTTTAAAATTATACCTCTCTACGTGGTTTGCAATGCAGGCATGCAAGTTTCTACTAAATGATTCAAATGCCAAATCTCAGATAAATTGGCAGTAATTGACACGCCAATTTAATTGACATTTGCGCTATTACTCGTATTGAAAAATTCAATTATTTTAGTCAAATTGGCAGCATTCCAATCCTTTGGCACCTCTCAAAACATGCATTTTGAAACATAAATCCTCACTTATCCTAGATTTTAGATCTATTTGTTCCACAGTGTTTTTTTTTTGGCTTTCTAGTGCCAAACTGCACTACAAAAAAATAATTAAGCTAAAACATGGAAATAAATTGAGAAGTTTTTTGTCAAAGAGCTTTGAATTAAAGGAATAAATCGGATGACATGTGGGATGACATGGCTATATTGTGGATGAAAATAGAATTATGTACATTTGATATGTGCCAATTGGTGATATTTTATACTTGGGTATGCAACTCTTGTATTATATGCCAAAGGCATTGACATTAAAATAGATTAGATGATAGCTTTTGTGAAAATTATGTCAAATTAAAAAGACCAAAAAGCTAGATGACTACATTTAAAAAATTATATGTAAAAATTATTGGGTTGCATACATTTTAGAAAAAAAAAAAGTCACATATATGTGAAGAATTGAAACAACTATACAATCCAGTGAAAAGAGGCTGTCACCTCAAGTTTTCCATTTCCTCCTCCCTCCCCCAAACAAAAAATTCAGTACTGTTGATTTAAAAATAAAAATAAATCTCTCCCCCCTCCGGATATCGTTGATCTTCAAAACATCTTTGGATATGAATACAAGTGGAATTACGGTATAGATATTGTACAATATACAATGTATGATGTACAAATATGTATATGGATACATATACTGTACACATATATGTATTATATGGATACAAGTACTATACGGATACGGATACGGATACGATATCAATACAAGATACAATTATAATACAATGATATGGGATTTATCCCATATTGAATGGCACCCCATCCTCACCTCAAAATTACAAATGGAGGAGGGCTATAATATTTTCACACTTCAAACCAAATGTGGGGACAATTTCCAAAGCTAGAATAAACATTGCTCCAAGGACATTCTTGCATCTTCCCAAGCCTTTCAATGACTTGAATAAAACTTTCAGTTAGTATTAATTATTAGTACCCAAAAATTCAACAAAACCAACTCTCGAGATTACTTGAAATATGATCAAGTCCCCAAAACCCCTACTCCCGAGGCTTGATTGAATCACCACTACATAACCACTTGGGCCTTCCAACTAAGTCACAGTTTTGATTGAAGTCACACCTTCTCTCTAACCTTCCATGAGAGAGTTGTAACTGAGCTCTTTAGCTAGAGATAGAGTACTCTGTAGCAGTTTTGAGATTGATTGAGAGCTTTGAATTGAACATGGCGGCTAAGCAACGGTGCCTTGTGAAGTTGAGTAGCGCCACTGGTGAGATCTTTGAGGTTGAAGAGGTTGTGGCATTGCAGTCACAATTTGTGAAAAAAGTGATCGAGGATGTGGGCATTGATATTATTAGCCCCATTCCATTGCCAAACGTGTCGAGCGACGTTTTGGGACAAGTGCTCCGTTACTGCAGACGTTTTGTCAAGAACGGCGTCGATCGGACGTTGAATGATGAGGACTCGGTGGACATGGAGAATCTCTACAACTTGATTATGGTATGTATTGAGATTTTGAGCTACTAGCTAGCTTGTGTTGTAACAAAAACCTTTTGTTTGGAGAATTTCAAATTTTTTCTTGGTCACATGTTTTTTTATCACCGCTTGTTTGATATTTTTTGCATTGAAATACTTTAGAGGAGACTGTTCTTGTCAAGAATTTTATTGCTACACTAATTCTTGTTTCTAGTTGATAGCACGTACCTCTAGATTAAATTCTTTTTTATATGCAAAGCTAGACAATTTGTAATTGCCTCTTAGTATGTGCTTTACAAAAGACTCACCTTGAGGTTTCAATCTACATTATTTTCACGTTTACAAACTTTGTTGGCTCACAACAATGATCATGCATGGTAATAAATAAGAAAATGTGTGTGATGACCAGGCAGCCAACTACATGCATATTGAGACCTTACTTCATGTGATATATCATACTCTAGCAATGATGATTGCCAAGAAGACATTTGGGGAAATTCGACAAATATTCAACTATGGCAATGACTTTGCAAGAGGAGAAGGATGTTTGTTTGGAAACGAGAGCCAAATTCTAGCTTCATTCATACAGTCCTTGCCAACGGAACTTCAACTCGAGATCAAGATTAAAGTTGGACAAAGATTTCACCATGGAGAATGGAGCCCTTGGCGGTACAATGCAGATGACTAACTCCCCATTATTTACATTGAAATACCCTTTCTCTATCCAAAAGTTTATATATTCCCCCCAAAAGGTATTTCAATGTATTGATTTTTAAGTAATTAACCATAGTAAATTAAAAAAACTAAAAATTGGAAATTGGTAAGGACTTCATGGTGATGACATTTCACCAAAATAATGAACTTGAAACCTTTTTCAATGTTCAGAAGTGTGCGCACCATGGAGCCCTTTTTTTGGCCTACTTGCATGAACGTGGAGGACATAAAATAATGTATTTTTGGATGCCCCTCATATGAATCATGCTTAACTAGTGTGGGAATAGACCACCAAAATTTCAGCTCTATATCATTAAGTTTGGATCCTCCCTAGTACTACAAATAAACCTCCTCAAAAGTGTGACAAATTAGAGAAGTTAACTTTTAAATATAAAATGATTTTTTAAAATTTCTGAAACATAAGGGATACAATTGCAATCAAAGACCCTAGAGACAATTTTTTTTGTTTTGGGCATTGGGTTCATAATCCAAAAGTTACAACAAAAGACAAAACCATTTTGGCAAAACACTACAAAAACAACAAGTCTTTCTTGCAATCACCCCTCAATACTACAAACCTATAAATTGCAAAGTGTAACAAATTAGCTAAATTTAAGTTTAAATAAAAAATGATTTTTGAAAATTTCTAAAAAGTAATTTATGTGATTAATATTAAGTTAGCCATCTCAAAATTAATAACAAATGAAAACTCCTACACTCCAAGTGTGATACAAAATAGTACCGGTCTTTCTTGCATCACCTGAAAGAAATAGTTAGGTAACAATTTTGGATAGTTTTAGTCATTGCAAGTTGTAGTGAAAAGGGTGGGCACTCGAGAGGGGTCTAGTCTAGTCACAGTAGTCAAATGTTATGAATCTCTTGATTCTGGCCTATTTCTACAAAATTCGGTAATAATGACGGAAGACTTTCTACAAATTTTTCATCTAGATTCATATTTATGGAGATGGAGATGAAATGGTTGGATTGTGTACAGACTCTTTTCATTGGATAGTATATCCTTCAACTTCATGAGTTCTGCTTGTTTGCCAAGGCGGAATGGAGTATACGAGGGCCTCAACTTTATAGAAGGGTTCAATGCAACTAGACACTATTAACATGGATGATGTGACCCTAATTTTTTTGAGCATACAAATCACAGATCATGTCTCACGGTCTTGGGGCTGTATAGGCTAGCATTGGCGTTAGACGAGGCTCAAGAAGCGACACCGTGTGATTATGTGGTTCCAAGTATCATTTTACGCATTCATATTGTTTTCTTTGACATCTTTGTTTTATTAGCTAAATTTAATATTTACATGTTTTTCTTATTCACTCTTTACATTTTCGGCAGGTATTGTTCTTGGTAACTATGTAGTTTGCACATCATGTAGACAAGATCATTGTGCTCAATGACAATCAAAATGCTGCAAAACCTCCAATGCAGAGCCTCCAATGCAGAGCTCTAGCCAACCCCACTTCTCAAACTATTGTGGACATGAATGAAGCCATCTAAATTCGCGTAGTCTACAATGACCATGGCAATCTTAATAGTTTTTCACTCTAGTTACAGAGATTTAAATACTTCTTGTGTTTCTTGTGGCATGTGCGGACATTTGGTTTGAATATGTTGTCAAATATTTTGGAATACTAATACTTTGTTGGTTTTTGATCACAAAATGACCCATTTCAATCCAAATACTTCAATTCATTGGCTATACAAACCAATTACTTTTCATTTTTGTACATGTATTCATTTTTATATGGGTGTAGTTGGTTGGTATACAACCCGGGGGGAGAATAAAATCAAAAACAAAAACTCCCTATGAGTGACATGACTATGCATTGAAAAGATAGGTTACACTTTAAACCTTTTACATATCGCGTGAACAACAAATTACACAATAATGACACACATCCACTTTGCATTTCAACAAATTGAATGACATTTGTAATACCAATGTTGCAATCTTGCATTGGAGCACTATACTTGTATGGTATTGAAACAACCCAAACCCTAGAACCACATACCCAACAGCCAACAACTTCAAGTAGAAGTAGGTACAAGATAGAAGATAGAAGAAAATTCTGAATTATTAATATTTTTAAGATGGAATTAAAGCGCACTAATTCCAATGGTGAGATTCTTTTAGCAAGCAAAATAAATCATGTGGGATTCTTTTTGTTGAACAATTGTAAAATTGCATTCATAATCAAATTCAACAAACTATTTTTTCAAAAAAATGCTTAGATTGCACAGAAAACAAGATTGTCCTTAACTCTCTCATAACAGATCCAAATGGAATGAATCAAATATTTCCATGTAGGAAAAAATACAATCTATGAGAAAAGAAAATTTAAAAAATTTAAAATTAAAATTAAATTTTTTTTTGGCTACCCTCTCTCCCTGTTTTGAGCTTATCTGGGCATAACTTTTGTTCCCATGCACCGATTGAACAAAAAAATCATATTCCCACAAACCTCATCAGATTTTCTATCTTTGAAAAAAATTTAAAAAAAATCAAGACAAAAATTGAGACTGTAGGTACATGCCCAAAATCCCATTTGTCCTCTGTACTTCCGTAGGGACACTAGTCCTTTAGGGTTAATCTCAAAGGATATAATATGTCTTTATTAATGTTGAAAATTCTTGCAGCCCTTCTAATATGGAATCCAAGGGTGATTGCAAGAAAGACCGGTACTATTTTGTGGCACAATTGGAATGACAGAGTTGTCATGTGCTATAACTTTTGAAGCATGAATCCAATTAACGCGAAATTTTTATTGGAGATGGATGATTTTATTTTAATTAGATACCTTATTTTTCAGAATTTTTGAAAAATCATTTTTTATTTAAATTTGAATTTAGCTAATTTGTCACACTTTGCGGTTTAGGGTTTTTTAGTATTGGGGAGTATCCAAAATTAATGATCTAAAGATGAAATTTTTGTGGTCTATTCCTACACTAGAAAATCATGTTTTTACCAAACTACAAAAGGGAATTTACAAAAACATTATTTTATGTCCTCTACGTTCATGCAAATAGGGCTCCCTTGTGCAGTTGTGTGCGCAATTTTGAACATTGAAAATAGTTTTAAGATCATTCTTTTCATACAATATCTTCACCAAGAAATCTTTCCAAATATACAATTTTTAGTTTCTTTGAAATTTTTTTTCCTATTTTTGACAAATTAAAACGTCAAAATACCTATTTTCATGAAATTTTGATTTTGAATTTGTACAATTACAATCCAAAAAAAACTGATAGAACTTATCAGCATGTTGTCTATTTGTTCAATTTAGGGCAAATTCCTAGAAGCTCAAAAAAGGCCTTCAACATTTCGAGGTTAAAGAGACGGGCAACATGAGGCATGGTAAGGTCGTCATCAAGGTTCTGAGTTTTGTTTAGAACCTACACTAAATAGTGAAATTAGGTTGTCTTTACACTTAGGTTGTCTTACCCCAAGAAATTTACTCTACAAGCCATCAAAGCCAACAAATATTTCTACAAACACTTCCATTTGTACACATGAAGGTTTATGGATTCCAAGTAAGATACACCAATAAGGTGGGAGCACCCATTACCACATCCGTTCCTATTGATGGGCCCTAGACTCACCCAATTGTGTTCCTAAACTTTGGTGAATGGATCCTCCAAATGCTAAATTTTGATTGGCTAACACATGTGAAGGACACATACTTAACTGTGATTTGGTGACAACTAATTTTTGCACAATTCAAATTTGGATGGACCTATGGAACGGTTTCAAAGGTCTAAGAAGCCGGCGGTTTGAAAAATCATAAAAATTACATACAACATCCAAAAAATCTAATTTTTTTTGTTCAATATTCATGATTTTCACTCACTAATACTACAAAAATATAATTTTAAGGAAAAGATGCCTCCGCCTATGGTATGKGGAATTGCTTATATCGACGGTTTTGGGTACTTCCAGCTTAAGTAAATCAGGAATGATTTATTCTTGTACAATGACAATAAATATTTATACAGTGTGGGAGGTCGAGAAATAGTGAGGGTGACCTAATTTCACTACTTAGTGTAGGTCTTGTCGCTACGGTTGGGTTAGTCGTACTATTTAGGGTTTGATTTGGGTCCCTCCTGGTGGGGAGGGGGGAGGGCTGCGCCAGCCAAGGAGGTAGTGCAATACCAAGGCGACGCGCGCGAGGCCGGGCAGCAAGCTGCCGGATGGCCCCGCTCCCCAGAAAAATTAGATTAATATCATGGGGATCGATGACCCCCGTATCAGATATTAAACTGATAAGAACAGATACTACACTTGATCTTAGCCAAAAGGCCGAGAAAGGTATACTTCCTCACCCAAGCCCCGTCCATCTTATACTCCCCAGACCTCTGATCCACCTCCCATCCTTATGGGATAACTCACTCACACACACACACTGAAACGCCTACACTCACTCACTGATGATAGGGGCGATCACCGCAAGCAAAGCACCCATCAAATGGACCTGCTCGGGGAGATCGACACTCGGGGTTTCATTCATTACACGCCACTATTCGAACTTCGATGCATTCAGGCGATGGAGAACCTGTTCCTTCAGCACCCTCCGCAAGATTTTGCCGGACGCAGACTTCGGGATGGACGCAAGAAACTCCACGTGCCTCACCTGCTTGTAAGCGGAAACCTGGATCGGACGCACGGTGAATCCATTAAGAAACCCTTCGACACACTCATCTCGTTAGCTAGCTAGAGACTTCAATTCCGTTAAATTCAAGCTAGCTGTCCAGAGAGCAGACTTTCAGAAATTATAAAACAAAACGTGGAGCGATCGAGGGTTGCGCGAACGAAAGCGGCAACAAATTAAGTGCGCTCACCTTGGATGCCACGAACGCCTGGATTTCAGCAGCCGAGATGAAGCAATCCGACTTCAGCACCACGCAAGCTGCAGGAAGCTCTCCCGCTTCTTCGCTTGGAAGTCTGCACGGAATGGCACGGAAGGAAGCCTCAGGCTTGATGCCGGGCAAGGAATTAAAACGCGGCTAATTACCATCTGGAGTCAGTGTGTATATATATCTTCAAACTCCTTCAGGATCGAAATTTGGAGCTTCAATTTCAAGATTTGACACCCTGTGATGCTGGACTCAGATCGTGCTTTTGCTTTTATTGGGGCATAGTTACTCCTAATTTTCGCTTCATWTGCAACTTCAGGAATTTTTATTGTGACCCACTTCAATTTCTTCCAATGGAGAAGTTAAAGACTACTCGATCGGCTTCAGGAACATTTGATGCAAGTGGTACAGTAAGGATTACTTGTCCAGAATGGCGCTGTCTTCTCTCCCTTCAACCAATAACTTTAAAGTGGTCTACACCCTCTTCAGGWCGTACTTCGAAGGGTTGCATAAAAAATTTACACGTGTACCGATCTGTCTACTACAGATTTTGCTCGTGTATCTGAAGACCTCACCATAGCTCGAGAACTCTCGGTCCAAGAAATCACACTSCCAACATGTTGGCGAACATGCTTCAATGGACTCTTATTCAGTATCCCCACTCGGGTCGAGTACGTATTCCCGACTGAGAATCATTCTTCATGTAAGTAAGCTACACTAGAAGCGTTTGGCAATGTAAGTCAACGCTCAGGCTTGGGTGCAAGAAATTGAACTTACGGTATGACTCCAGCATCTGCTATTGCTGGGTGAGATATGAGGATGGCTTCAAGCTCAGCGGGCGGAACCTGCGCAGGCGGAAGCAATGGCAAAACGGTGTCAAGCTTGCTTGCTTGCTGCATTCATCAAGTTAGTACATCGAGGCTGCTTCGACGAGTGCAGTATTAGTAAGAATTGAAGACTGAGGAGTGATCATGGTGGGGATCTCAATTTTAATGGAGCTGTCGAAGTATCTTCAACGGCGAAGAGTCGCAAGTACCTGGAAGCCCTTGTACTTGATGAGCTCCTTCATCCTCTCCACAATGAAAACGTCTCCATCACTGTCGATGTACCCAATGTCTCCCGTGTGCAGCCATCCCTCGGARTCGATGGTTTCTGCTGTGGCCGCAGGATTTTTGAAATACCCTGTGAATTGGAAAGCCAAATCCCCATGTACCTCGTCAGTATCGCCCACTTTCCTGATATCGTCAGAAATGCTTCTGTTCTCTCTCGTAACCTAGAGAGGACGCCGGACTTACCCAGTTTGAAACACAGCTACAGTTGTACTCTCACTACCCACTAATCATACTCCATTATTTCACAAGAAGAATTTAGATACGAATTATTTGACGACAAGGCCTTTAATAGTGTGCATGGAAACAACCTTTCAAAGAGTTTTCCAGCAGAGTTCTAATCTTGTGTTCAATGCCCGGAACGGACTAGTCTGTTGGTGATGGGTTTTCAGAAAGGTTGACCAAAGGCGTTTCAGAGACGAGGTTTGAATGCGTTCGCCTCCTTCTGATTTTGCAATGAAGCGAATTCGTTTTGTTTCCAACAAAATTCAATTAACGATCTACCATACCGGTAATCCATGTTTTTCAATGAAAGTATGCAATATTTTGTGAAAAAGAAATTGTCGCCTACTAGCTCCACCTTTCATGGTGGACTCGCCGCGGACACAGATTTCGCCTGGGCTGTTTACCGGCAAGGCCCTTCCCGTGTTTGCATCCCGAAACTTGAGCTCCAAGCCGGGCAGGAGAAAGCCCACGGAACCTGGCTTGGACGGGCCACGTCCATGCCTTGGATCACAATGCGAAATCGTGATGCAGCTGTACTCTGTCAATCCATACGCCTGCTGCACCGCCACGCCCGGGAACTTMGCCTCGAATGCTTGCTGGAGTTCCAAGCCCAGCGGCGCCGCCGCAGTCAGCACCGACTTCAGCTTCAGATTCGTGACGTCGAAGTCCTCGCCCAGCTCCGACTTCACCAGTTGCAGCAAAATCGGCGGCACGATGGGCGCGAAGGTCACGCCGTGCTTGAGGAGAATCGAGAGGAAATCTTTCAAGGTGTATCTGAAATAATCAGAGAGCCAGAGTTAGTTTCAAGTGCAATTGCAAATACAAATGAAGATGCAAATATAGGATTGGAAGTGCGATTTCAAATGCAAGTACAGGAGGTTGATTTTCAGCTCGATGGGTGGAATTGGGCAACACGGAATTGCCCGATGGGGCCGTTTTAAGTGGAAAGGTGTACACGAAAGCCTTGCAATTCTGATAACCTTGGTTGCTGGAATGTAATTTCTGAGAGTCAGAATATATAGTGGTAGTGGATGGTTACAAGTGCACTGTTGATAACTTTTCAACAAGCCATCACTTGCAAGATTCTACTCAGAAAAGAGCAGGAAATCTTCAAGGAGAAACTACTGGTTGGCTCCCAGTTTCGCTGCGCACCCTTCGATTCTCAAATTCACTGATCGGTTGCTCGCAGAGATAAGAATTCTTCAAGTTGCGAGGCGTACTTAAAACAGAGCTCAAGAAGAAGCGCATTTTTCGATAGTTTCGAACCAGAAAATCCCTGGAGCTTTTGCTTGAAAATTGAAGAGTAAATTTGGTTCTGAAATTTTGAACGCAACCATGGCTTTCATAACCTGTGCTTACTCAGGCCAACTGCCATTGTGGTTCAAGATAACCGCACCTAATAGCGACACCCACCTTAATACGACACACCACAAATCCAGAATCTTGCTAAATGAGTATTGCGTCGTAATATATTGAGTTTGAGTATGTGCAATGGTCAACTCAACATAAGATGTGTGTTGGTTTATTTCTATCTTTTGTGTCTGGTATCCAAGTAAATTAATGCATTTTCTGGTGATTCGGAATCCTCTTTGATCTGCAAATGAGACGGTCATTCCAATGGAAAAAATCTGACCATGCGCTTCAAGTGTGGCAATTTTTAGTCTGGAAACTTGGGTTGAGAAGCTCTGGACCTGGCCATGACCACGACTTTGCCCTTCAAGCGCATGGAGGCACAGCAAATGCCGCAAATGCCATAGATATGGAAGAACGGCATGAGCCCGAGCACCACACTGGCGCCCTCGGGAATGACGCCGCCTTCATAAAACCGCTCGATGTCTCCGAGCGTTTGGCTCAAATTGGCGACGACGTTGCGGTGCGTGATCATCACCCCCTTGCACAGGCCCGTCGTGCCGGAGGAGTACGGCAACGCGCACACGTCGTGCTCCGAGATCTCCACCTGCAATGCGGTCCGAAATTTCAGTCACAATGTGAATTGCTTGCGTTTGTTCCAAAGCTGCAAAGCTTCTAGAATTCGGAACGTGTTGAATCAGCAAATTTAGCAACTCATTTAGCCGCAAGAGAGAAGTTTTTAATTAAGTAAACTCAAATCTGTTTAATCATGCCACTTCCATTGGTTGGTACTGTTACATTAACCTCTCTTATCTTGATGGACTCCGTAGCTTTAAAAGCTGTTAACTAGTCACAAAAAAATGCAATTAGGGTCCCAACTTTTCACTATAACATTCAGCTAGTTCCGGAAGTTTGAATCATTGTTACAAGTTTCCTATAGTCAACGATACCAACGCAAGTGTACAGTACATTCTAGAATGACATATTAGAGAAGGTCAGAAAGCCATATTAACCTCAACAGAGCTAGGATTAATGGTTTCAATATGATCAATGTGATTGATCATAGTTTGAAAAAGAAGGAGCCACATATTCATGGTTTTCTAGTGTCCAGTTTGAACTGATCCCATTCTGGTAAACACAATTCAGACAGGGTTGAATTCTATATTACCAAATCAGTGAAGAACATTACATGTGTTGCTCAAAAAAGAAACACAATTGAAAAAAAAAAAAAGAAAGACCTCATAAGAGCTACTCAAGAAATCACTTAATGATTCTTTTTTAAAAACATGAAGTCCAGTTTGGGTACAAAGCTTTGCACCTGCGGCGCTTGCKCCCCATCCGCCTCAAACAGCGACAGGTGCGACTTAGGCCCTCTCTCCGGCGCGACAACCACAACAGGGAGTCCGAGTGCTGTGACTTTGTCCTCCGTTTTCCGGTCGGTAATAATGAGCTTGGCTTCGGCGTTTTCCGCCTGCGTTTGGATTTCGGACTCGTGCGCCGCAGGGTTGGAGCCCGAGTAGATGGCGCCGATGGACATGATGCCCAGCACGAAGATGAAAAACTCCGCAATGTTGGGYAACAGGATCATCACCACGTCGCCCTTGCGGATGTGGAACTGGTGCCACAGCCCTGCCGCCACGTTCTTCACCAGGCGCTGCACTTGGCCGTAAGTGTAGTGCCGTTCGTCGGACGAGTCCACGAGGGCCACGCGGTCCAAGTAGAGGTCGATGTTGTGCAGCACGTAGTTGTGGAGCGTCAGCCCCGTTGGAGGGACGACGACCGGGTGGAAGGGCAAGGGGCTGCGGAAAATGGTCTCGTGCTCTTGGGAGACTTGTGTTGGAGCTGCCTTGCCATTGCCATGGCTGGGTGCCGCCGAGCTAGCAATCTCCATCGCTGAATGGAGCAACTTGGGACAAGCTTTTAAAATTGGATTGATTGATTGATCAATGGATTGATGGAAAGATCAATCAAAGGGCAGGGATAAATCTGCACATACATACAGATTCCGTGCGGTAATTGTGCGTCAATGCAAGTGGGATCGGAGTAAATCTGCAACAGCGATGAACGTGAAAGATGGAACCGGTCTTGGATTTTGAAAAAGCAACCACACGACTGTGACGAAACATGTGTCAAGCAGCTCGTCAGAAAACAAGACCGGGTATAGACAAGCATCGTTTGTGCGTTGTATAATGCAAACGATATTCCTGCTTTTGTAATTACAAGATGATACCAAGCTTCAGATTGCAAGACAATTTGCGAGGAGAGAAAACTGCCAACAGCAAATTTGCGAGTAGAGGAAACATTCAAGCACTTGCACGTGGTCGGGGTCGGGGTGGTTGACCTTCACATAGCAAGTTAGTTGGATGCCTGACTTGCCTAATTATCCACTACGGCCATTGTCTTTGACTGGAAATGGGGTTTTTGCTACTGATCTTCAACAGTCCTCTCACCTTGAATTTGCATAAGAAATACAAACAAAGTGATTAGTATTCGATCGTAACAAATTTGTCTCATCTCATCTCCCAAGAATCACTCTCCTGCAGATGATAAAATTCTCATAGTGGCAAGGCCAAAGCGACATGCCTAGATCATGTCAAGTCACGAGGTTGCGGTACTTACATCAAAGTCATCGCGGAGCATGAATGATTACAATGAAGATGCCTSCGCACATACTTACCTCGATCAAGCTCGATCAAGCTCAACAAGCTATGAATTGAAATGCAAAGACGGAAAACCCGGCCACTTTGAGTGTTGCACCAAGTGACAGATTATATAGCTAGAAAGGCATGGTGGAGAGATTGTTGTTTTGAAAGACAGGAAGCAGCACAAGATGAGCGTGACGGCGCTTTAGCAAAGTGGGAGGTGCAGATTTGGTCGAAAGCGAAGAAAGCATGGTGAACCAAACCAGTTCGTTGGAGCTCAAACTCTGCAACCAGTCTTCTAACCCTTAGTCATACACATCCGCACACCCAAAGCTCCTTGTGGTGAGTTTCTTTTTAAGGGTATTTGGGAAATACCCTATGATGTTTGTGTTGGGTTGTTGTCACTTTGTGGGGGTGTAAGCTAAATTATGCCCACTTTGCCACTTTGTGTTGAGTTATAATAACCCTTAAACAAAATTCATTGGCTTCATTAGGGAAAATATAAAAATCTTCTGAAAGTGGAGCATGGTCTTGTTCATTGCCTGAGGTTAATGTGGTCAGGGCTTGTAAAATTAACCAATGAACAAAATTTTGACTTTGCAACCTAAATTTAGTGTTTGGCAAGCCTTACTTAGAATAGAAGTAGGTTGAAATTTTCCAAGAGAATATTAAAGCATTTATCGTCAAGATTCACTTGAAACAAAGATTGAAGGGGGTTGTCATGGCATTTGAGTCTAATCCAAGTTTTCAAACTTCAACAGTCCCTCTATACATATTCTTCCATTTTGCACCTATGTATGAATGAAATTTCTTGTACCTATATTTTTTAGAGATATATTCATATGCCTTCTATAATTCATAAAAAGTTCAATTACTTTTGTGAAAATTTGACATCATTGTAAAATCAATTTATGAAATTATTTAATGAATAGTGAAAATTACAAAGCAAATACTAAATATTCTTAAATGATTTGAATTTTTCTATACAGGTCTACATTACAGTGTATAGCATCATTGTGAAAATCAATTTTTGACTTTTTGTATCATATAAATATTAGAAAACCTTGATTCTATGGTTATTGGCCCAAAGTTCAAATTATAGTAAAATATTGAATACTAAAGAGGAATTTTCAAATTTTCAGAATGTATGGAAGAATGGAAGATAAGATTTGATAAGTGTTCTTGAGTTAATTACACTCAAAAATATCATTTTCTTAGATAAAATTCTATTAAAAAAAAAGTAGAAATTGCCAAAATACACCACATGGTAATGAGCATAGTAATCCATAGTTATGGTGGTAGTGCATGGTTAACTTGTATGAATTTTTAAACCAAAACTAGACATATATCTAGTGACAAATACCTCTTTTGAAAGTTGCCTACTCTAAATATTTAATCTCCTGGCTATAATTGGGCTAAAAGAACCTTAACACAATTCCCTTTTGGTTCTGTGATGTCTAAAATAACTACAGAGGGTATTATAATTATAAATTAATGCATTATTATTAATTATTAACTTTTAATCTCAATATTGCTTTAAAGTTTAAAGTGCTAAATTGTAAGATTGAATTTGTGTGTGATATTTAGTAATAAATTATTGGCATGAAAAATAAATATGAAAGATAGGTGAAAAACTTATTCTTTTAATTTGGTCACTTGGAGTTCATGCCAAAGTTATAGATGTCCCAAATCAAATGTTTTTGTTAACGTATTTTCATCATTAACCATGTTTTGATCTAATATAGCCATGCCTTGTAGCTTATCTAAACAAATGTAAACCAAGTCCTATGGCAAAGTGATTCTACGTTGTTTATATTTCAAGAACACAAACATGTTTCTCACATAATTTTTAAATTAGACACTATTTTTAATGAAAATCTCCAAACTAAGTTGATATTTGATCCATTACAAAACATAATCTTCTTATCAAAAACTAAAATTCTAATGTAGTTAATAATTATCATTTGAAAATATATAGAAAAATCAATTTATTTATATTCATCAATTACCAATATGTACAACAATATGAAAGCTTTTGTTGACATTTGGCACAACTTATTGTATTTAAACCAATGATTTTAAACACGAATTCAAAAGAACATAAACTTTGATAATTAGGGTTATTTTTCTATCACTATCTTATTTATCATTTTAACAAAAAATAATAATATTAAGATATGTTTTGGAATTGTGTAGCAAAAATAGAATATTTTTTTTTAAATGTAAATTTTAGTTACAAAAATGATTCAATGAAATTTTCAATAAAATATATACTTTTTAATATTAAGATGAAATTAGATACAATATCTATAAAATATTGTAGGTATCTTATATTCAACATATAAAACAATTAAAGTTTGGTGAGTGTTTCAAAATCAATGCATTTCACCCCTTTTTTCATCCTCTCATGTTTGAAATGATATTTTCAAACCATTGTCAAATCTATAGAAGGTCCATAAATTATAAAATACAAATATACAATTGCAAATGGWATTGTAGTCAATAATTAGAAAGCTAAATAAACTTGTTGATGTTATTAATGTGTTTTAATGATCTATTAATAGATGTTGAAAAGAAAAGGTCTCATTTTTTATGCATATGGCACCTACATTCAAAAAATGCATCAAACCATATTGCTTTAACCCCTAAATGCCCAAGGCCTTTTTTGGGCTTCTTGAAATTTGCCCTAGTAAATTGAACAAAAATCCAACACTTTGATAAGTTTCATCAATTTTTTAGTGTAACCATACAAATTCAAACTARACATGTTAAAAATCACATAGAGTAAAAAAAAAAAATATCACTTATGGATTGAAAGATTGCAATTGTGATGTTTGATAATGATTTAATGAGGGTGTTAAAACTGTGACCGGGAATTTAAGTCTTTCAAACCTCTTTTTCCATGTCAAATCTAAAATTTAGGTCACCAAATAATATGAGGTTAAAGAACATATCATGCATAACCCCAATCACTTTAAAAATACTCAAAATCTTCTCTACAATTTTCTTAAATGGATTTTGTGGCATGTGATTTTTTTTCTACAATTGTATTTGAAGCTCATTTCCAATAGCCCTCAAAACTAAAAAATCAAGGTTTGCAATGAACACCCTTGTACAAAATCTTGAATAGAAAATTTTCAATCATTCATTTAGTTCAACATTGGATTTTTATACTAAAACTAGACCTCAAAAAGAGTGTCTAAAAATAATAATAAAATGGTAATTTGATAAGTTTTTTTCTAGCTTTAAATTGTTTTTGATACCACAATTTAGCAGTGAGCATTTAGAGATTAAGTAGCCATGATGAACCTTTACCTTAATGAAAACTTGTATACATCAATCAATTATTTAAAATAATTGATTTTTTTTTCATTTGAGCCAACACTTTGAAACCTTCAAGTTAATAATATGCATTATAATTTGTTAATAATTTGTTACATTTTTCCCATGCTTTATAACTATAATAATCAAAAGTAATTATAATCTTTTTTTTGGATCTATCCAAGCCTCCAAGGTTTGGTCCTATAGAACCATCATTGGACAAGTACAAATGGTTACTCATAAAAATAAAAAAAGTTGGAATCTTTGTTTTGCATACATTTGCCACATGGAGGATAAATATATACAAAGTGAGAATTTCAAATCCATTGATTTATTTTTTTTCAATAGAAGATGTAAAAAACAAATAAAAAATATATGTGATTGAAAGTTGTGAAAATTTTATTAATAAGAAGAGTGATGAAAATCTTTGAATAATGTCCAATTTTGGATAGAAGATTCCATTCAAAACATGATCCAATAACTCAATTACTTATGTTCAACAATGTATTTATTGCTGTAATTGTCAATTGATTCTTAAATAATAAATTTGTACTGCATTGAAAAATGAAAGCCCTACATATTATNAGACGATATTTGGGTATGAATCCAAATTATTTTGGGTTCAGTGCACTGACGAAAGTTTCTTTGGAATGAAGTCTATTTTAGGAACTATATGACCTACCAACCACCATATTTGAGATTGTTCCCATGTCCTGCCACGCTGGTGAACGAAAATTGCTTTGCACGCCGATACAAGGCCAGGAGTCTATTACTTTAATTCATCGTTCTAGTGTATGAAAAGAAAAATAATCCTTTGACTTTACATGGGATTTGCGGCATTTCTCTAACTTAACCGTCCAAGAGAAATGTGAAACTAGAAGACTTTGCACGTGTTTTCTTGTGATCTCTCAAGGGGGCTGCGTGAAATCTCTTTATTTACCACCGTCCACTGCCCTAAGGTATGCGAAGTGCATTCATACATGTGTAACCACTGAATTTGTCAAATTAAAGAAAATATGAAGTCCTTCTAATGTCTAATTAGGCGGAAAGAAAAACAAATTGACCAATGAGAAATGCACACTTGAGTCCGTCTTTGGTCATCAAACACATCCCTCTAAATTGTTCATGACGCCGTTAATTCCAAAGGCCCATTTGGGCAGTACTAAACCATGCCCCCGATCACTATGTACCTCGGTACCACAGGGCCTCAGGCTAAAGTTCCAACACTGGTTGAGGACGTTTAATTTGCCTTGAAATCCTATTCGCTTAATTGTTTGTCACTTCCTAGCTAAGTGAACTCCACCGGCCCAATGTCCGAAACTCACTGAGCCGACCCTTACAGAACTAAGGGCCACTTCACACTTGGCCGAAGGTTGAGAGGCCATCTATTTCCACCAATCAGATGACAAGAAACCCATAATTCAACAATATGATTGGTGGAAATTGAAGGCCTCTCGAGCTTTGGGCTTAGTGTGAAGTGTCCCTAAGGTAGGTGAACCTAGCACCAACCATTGACCTAATACCACTCAAATGTAGGACCCTTGTTGATTCTAGAATGAGAATTCGTGACACAAGTACATGCCTTAACTTCACAATAAGCGAAGTTAAGGCATGCATCACTATCATAGATTCTCACTCTAAAATCAATGACAACCCTACATTTGGGTGGTATTAGGTCAATGGTTGGTATTGGGTTCGTCTACCTTAGTAGGTTAGCCATGATACCATCCACCATGACGCTGGCTGGAGGCCTGAATGGGAGGCCTCCAAATGTTGCAATTCCTATCCACTTCTTTTAGTTTTCTGTACTGTACTGTACAGTGTTGGTATCAGAAACGTGGGTTCACTACAGAGATCCTTTCCGCAGAGCCGTGCAAGATTGATAGATATATGGCTGGCTGGCTCATCGATCAATAAAGANCCAATAACTCAATTACTTATGTTCAACAATGTATTTATTGCTGTAATTGTCAATTGATTCTTAAATAATAAATTTGTACTGCATTGAAAAATGAAAGCCCTACATATTATTCTAATTTTAGATATATAATTGAAAAGTATGTTTTATGTCTTTTGACAACCATAAAGACATGTTTCCATTGTGATACCATCACCCTTTCTATCCATCAATTTCAACAAGTAAATTAAATGGTGGACATTTTGATATGGCATATATTCTCATAATTAAATATACAACATTTTTGTTTTCTTTGAAGAATTCTACCAGCTTTTAAAATGACACCAACTTGAGTTTACTAGAACAATGTCCTATGAACTAAAATATAATTAAGGTTAAGACATAGTTTCAAATGTGAAGGTAATTGGATTGTTAACTTGAAAATCTATTAATTTGAGTCCAACATTTTCAAACGAGTTAGATAAAGATTTTGATGCTTTAATATGCCTTGAAATTCACAATAAGCTTAAATATTTATGGACATCAATCTAATTAGTTAAAAGTCTCAAGTTCACCATGACATGGTGATAGGTAAAGAATATTTCTTATTCAACCTAATCTATATTTTTATTAATACACACAATGCTCTTCATTGATTCTAATGATATATATATATATATTATAATGGCAAGTTATAATAAACAATTTGTTTGCATTCATAATATATGACATTGAAATGTTTTTTTATCGTCAAAAATTCCCCCAACAAATTGAAATAAGTGTTGAATAAAGTATTTTTGCAAATGGGATCCACATAAGGTACATGACTACTTCAATGAAGTCTATGAAAAACATCTACATATAAGATAGAACCACCTATAACTAACCAAATAAGGAATTTGGACAAATCTGAAGCAATGGAATGCAAGATAAATATTTTTAGAGGTGTGTTGATACAAATGATGAGGATTGCAAAACTTTGATAATTATATCTTATGAATTGAATTTACTATGAATTTTGAAAGACAAAAGTGCTCCGGACCCATAGCCGATCACTAGATCTTCCAATTCCAATCATTCAAAAAACTACTTCCTTTTCACTCACTGCTTCCTACTTTTTTTTGCACTACTTTGGAACATGTATCATGAACTTTTCGTCCCAACTTTGAAAAGATGAAAAAAACTCATTCTAACCTTGGTTGGAAATAAGTCAATCTATGGTTGGTAATGGGGCACTGGTTGGTAATGGGTGGTTTTATCTTAGTCCGAATGAAAAATTTGCACTATAAGTTAGCATTGTCTCAATACATTCTATTGTACTTGAGAAGTTCAAAAATCTTATAGATAAGAATGGAGATAATTTTGAAGACGAACGTGATAGTCTCCCATCATACGCCTCACTAACTCTCATGATTGGAATTTAACTCATGATTGGAATTTAACTCATGATTGGAATTTAACTCATGGTAGTGAGTTCTGTCCTCCAAGACCCGTGAGAGCTCTCTTCAACCTGCTCATAGCTAGATTACTCAGTTTTGGTTAAATTTTATCATTGCAAATTGAAAAGTTTACAAAAGAATTTAGCCCTTGTAGGACAGATTGGTGACCACAGAAATCATCCATTTGATGCAATGGGAATCATTGGTTTAACAAAATCTAAAAGCACTCATTGGAAGTCAAGCAACCATAGAAGATCCCCCCTTTCCTCCTCTAATTCCAAGGATGAATAGTTGCACTTTTGTCCTATATAGAAGAACTTGTCATTCATTGAATGCCAAACATCCACATTTTCGTTTATGGGTTAGTACCACAAGAATTTTACATTTCATTTTAAGTTATTTGATTTTGACCTTTTTGGTATAACTTTGATGTTCATAACCTTTGATGAGGTTCTTTGAAATCAAACAACATACTTAAATGTTGTTGTACTACTATATAAGTACTCCAAATTTCACAATTTTGACACTTAGAAACTTCGTCGTGAATTAGTGGCTTTATAAAAAAATTATTTTTAGATATTGATTTATATTTATATTTAAAATGTATTTAATTAGACAACCTACCAAATAAACTCCCATTATAGATTTTCAATTTGCCTTAATATATAAATGAATATAATAAAAAAATCATACTTGCTTTCATACGGATGGGACTATTGCTATTCCTTTAAATTAAAGAAAATGCCTCCTTGCAAGGGATCGCTCACAAAACGAAATTACCTCCAAGTAAACTTTGATTCCAAATGTTCTTCTAAGGGCCTCCTTACATGTGGAGTCGGGCCGGTGGACTCCCACCGATTCATCGGTAAGATGGAAGTCCGGCTAATCTGGAGTACCGATCTTACCGATGAATCGGTGGGAGTCCACTGGCCCGACTCCACATGTAAGGAGGCCCTAAGTACATGCAATTGGACAAATCAATTTACATAGTACAACTACACTAATTTGTCCTATCACTGAGGGTCCTATTTGTAATTAGTTACTTAAAAATTCATGTCACTATGTTGTAACAAATAAATTGGATAGATGTTGGTATACTACATAAATATTTAATAGTAGAAGAACATAGTAGCCAAAAGTGGCAAATGGATGACCTTTTAGATCACTATGAAAATGAAGAAATGCACTTATTGTTTCAAAAGTTAGTTCATTTTTTAGTGACAACCTTTGTCACATGCTAGTGTCTTTTTTAAGGTTAATCCTAGAAGGATAGGTTGGTTATTGTGGAAATCATCCTTTTTGATACTAATTAAGTGTAAATCATTTGCTCAAAAATTTCTTTGAGCATTCAAAAATTAGAAAGCTCTTTACAAGGAGGGGTGCACATACTTTGTTTTGCGGTGTTTGAACATATAGTGGTGTGCTGTAAAAGTGCATGTCCCCTAGAAATTGCTTTTATAAATAGCCGTAGAATGGATATGAGGTGATCCTTGAATGAACCACATTAACCATTGAGTGAATTGAGAAAAAATTATTTTTTATTTCAAGAACTAAGCATTGTCTTTCATTTCCTCCCATCTCTTTACAAGTTGCAAGTGGATGGATTTGGAACACCTATGGTCACAAATAGATGCATATGTCCTAAATCTTTGAAAATTCATATGTAATTCAAAAATGCTTGGAAAAATATGAAACCAATTGCGTTAACCCCTAAAGTCCCATTGTCCCCTTGAGGGACAATTTGGATTTCGGGCAGGTTCTTGTGACCTTGATTTTTAATGAAACTTTTTGAAACTTTCTCTTAAGATAGAGAAACTGATTAACTTTGTGGGAATATAATTTTTATTTCAATTGGTGCCCGGGAGCAAAAGTTATACAACAAAAACCCCAAAACTGAACTCGGCGGGCAGCAAAAAAAATTTGCAAAAATTCAAAATTAAATTTTTAAATATTTTTTCCCGAAATGATATATTTTTGTCTACATGTGAAGCTTTGATTCATTCTATTTGGACTAGTAATGACCGTTTGGATTATTGTGTTTCAATCCCATCTTAGAGCTATTAACCATTTAGTTTTTCTTTCAATCTTGGACGTACTTCTACTTAACAATTTTTTAATGATTGAAAATCAAGTGTGTTTTTTCTGAATTTTTTTCCCTAGAATCTCAATTCAATTTTTCAACATAAAAAATTTTAAATTCAAAGTCTGTAGTGCAAAATAACTTGACAAATGACAGTCAAAGTCATCTGAAATTGTAGTCCAGTATTCAAAAAAGCTCTCCTTTTCCACTTTGAATGCTAATATCTTCCAATCTATACGGTCAAACTTCATGAAATTTTTACCACATGATCTAAGACAAGTGAAGTACAAGATCCTAAGGTTAGATTTTGAGAATTTTTTTTTTTTTTTTTTTTTTTTGATGAATGCAACAAAAATGGCAGTTTTGAGTGGTTTTTGACAGAAAAATGGCCTTGGGACTTTAGGGGTTAAGTTACACATCCATTTTTCTTTCTCTGGAAAGATGACCTAAGAATACTTTTGCCCACGGAAACCTATGACAAAGGCGGACCAACCATTATATAATCCCTTTTAGAGCATACTACCCTACACTGGAAGTTATGGATTTTTGGAAATATGGGCCCACACCACATGGCTAAGGTAGGAGGTCCTATAATGGAGCATCTAAGAGCTTGGGACTGAATTTTGGAGAGGTGAAACATCTTGAAATAATTTTCAGTAAATTTTCCTTAAAAGAGAAGTGGAATTGACATCTCACCCAAGTTGTTTCATATTTTTTGGAATTTTGTGGAATTAGTTCTAAAATTTTGAAGTTGAAGTGGCAGAGGACTCTAAAATGGAGCACCTCCTCAAGTGTACAAAGTTTGTACATTGTTGAAGGCTATGAAAAAGCAACATGTAGAAATTGTACACATTTAAGAAGGTGCTCCATTTTAGAGCCTGCTCACTTTTAGAACCTCCTACCGTACAATCGGAGTGAAAACACCGTATAATATCAGAAGATGGATGTTTTTCATCCACCATGAACAGAAGGAGGATAATGTCTCCGCGAGTCAAGGRCTCAGGGATCGTCCGATGACTGGATGACGCGAAATCAGGAAATCCTCGAGAGCCAATGGCCTTCGCCTCCCGTATCCCTTATCGCTACCTTACCACCGTTTTCACATTGCTTCGCCAGTTTGCTTTCACAATCAACATGTTCTCCCTCGCACTGTGCTGTGAATTGTCAATTCATTTCGTGCATTATGAAAACCTACATTGAGGCGTTGCGTCGGAGATGTTTGATCGCAGGAGACGAGTCCTGCTGGTCGAGAGGATGTTTGTTTTTCGCTGGAAAACTAAGTGGCGATGATGGAGTTTGACGTAAGTAGACAATAGACAATTGCTTCAGGAAACTTGAGGAATTTGATGAAGCCCTCTGTGAAGGGATGCGGCTCGGAACAAGTGTTCATCCCCGCGTTGCGATGTTGATGTGTAGGCCTCGAGGTAAGCACATTCGGCGGACTGTGATCTTCGAAGTGTGTTGATGTGGTCTTAAGATAGGGTGCGTTCTTGGATGGCTTCTACGCAATTTAAGATCATCAAGTCTCTTCTCGTATGGAGGCTGCGTTGGTTTCCTTTTAATTCACGCACCTCATGCGGAACGCGGAACAATTTTTGGAAGCTGACGAAGTTACAATTTTTTGTAGTGTAGCTTACCGCATCATTTTTATTCATTTTTGGAGGTTCATTTTCGTTGCGTTTGTTCCTTAACCTGGGCTTAGTCAAGTGATTTTGAGGAGTAGATTAGATACGAGTTGGACAGACCAGGGTTCTTACAATTACGTACAGGGTGCAGGTGCCTGTCACTCAGTTTGGTACCCTTCTGAAAAGCTGCAAAGCATCCCTGAAAGAGCAAAGTTATTACAATTATTAGTAACTAAGCGTACAATGATCTTTTTACCTTTTAACTGCATAATATTTCTGCCATTGAGCTAAAGAAACTAATATAGCTTCTAAGCATAATTAGTATCAAACGGATAATTCTAAGATAACCCTTGAACATACTAATTGATGGTGTATTAGGTAGAGTTTGCAGAACTATATTTGCAAAGTTTCTATTAGTTTCTAATGGGACGTTCACACCGCGTGCAAGCTGAATATGTACAATATCCACTTGAAGGGCTCAAAATCATGCCACGGTTCTAACAACCAATCCCAACAATCTTACAGAAACTAAGCCTCTCTTATGCCAAAGTATGCACTTCTTCAAAAGACCCGGTGTGAATGTCCTAGAATCGTCAGAAATTAATCTCAAGTTAGTTACCCTGAACAAGTTTTGAAATGATAAAAATGGATAATAATGGGTTTGTTTTCTAAATTTTAAGGGTATACTGAAGAGTCATGGCATGCAAGTCAGCAAGTTTACCTGAACTTCAGAAGTCGGCAATTTATAAAAATGTCTGGGCTAGGGGGACTTTCTGTGCTTAGTGGTGGTGTAGCAGTCTGTTGGCGTAGTATTTCCTTGCTATGATTTTCTATCTTACTACTGCAGTAGCAGTCTCGAGGGTTGGGTATGGGAGGGACCTAAGGACCTGCAGTCTGGTGCTGCTGATCAGCACTGTAGTATGKAAAGTCCCTGCTTCTATGCCCTGCGGTAACGTTTTCTCTTCGCTTTTCTCTGCAGTTTTTGCTTATGGATACGGGAACGGTGATTCTGACGAAGACTTGATCCTGGAGTGTAAGTCTTGTTGAACATGTGGGAGCAAGATCGATACAAGTCACTGGTTTCTGAAGACAGCTTGTGTTTGGCTGGGGTGTGTGCCTTAAACTTACTCTGTCTGCTTCTTCCCTGACTTCTTCTGTCTCCGCCTCACTTGATAGATCCAGGAAGACACTGATAGATTCGAAGTTCGTAAACATCGTTATCCAAAGTAAGTAGTGGCTGAAATTTAGAACACCAGGTTCAATGCATTTGGAAGCTTCATTTATTAAAATGCTCTGCAAGAGTTATAAGGTGTGAAGAAATTAGTGGTTAATCCCTCTGGCATGGAGTCAATAGATGCAAGAAACTGACAAAGAATGTATAAATTTTAACAGAATATTTTCATTTAAGTGAATAAATCGTCTTTGTATAATACAAATGTGTCCATTAAAAATGGACGTTGAAAATCCATACTAGATCAATTACGAAATAGTCTGTACATATTGGATGAAGGCTCCGCGAACGTACTTCTCTTGAATCTTGCAACAGGAATACCCAGCTTGATTGAATTCTGCCGTGTCCAACGTTAGATTCCAAGATTTCGATATGACAGATGCAACACTGGCGAGCATGCTCAATATGCGGTCTTTGGAATCCGATGCTGATTACAGTTTTCCATCTCCTCCTTGTCTTGTATCTCCGTCGTGTACAGTGTAGTACTTGGCGGCGAATCATGCACGTACCGGGTTTATGTACAGCAGCTGGGTGTGAAATCCATTTACGAGGTTGCAAACTTCCGGTGGTTGAAATGTTGGGAAGTCTGAATCCCTCACCATCTTCGCTGGTAAGAATCGACGAATCATATGGGTATGTCCTTTCAGGATCATATCCTTGTGTAGTAGCACCTTCACGTCGTAGAGGCGTGACTTAGTCTGCAATATGTAGTAGAAGTAGCTCAAACTTGAATTATGTAGAACGCCGTTGTTCCTCTCGCATTTCGAGTAGCTCGAAAGTTTTTGGTACTGGGATCAAGGTGCCATGTCGAGAGCAGCATTCGCAGGGACCTTCGCAAGTTTTTCCTGGCCACAGTTCCTTTGGCCACTTCCTCTCGATCTCTTCCAAAGCATGATGTATTGCTTCCTTTGCGTCGTCTTTGCTCTGCAGATGTTTTCCCGTTTTCACATTAGCGTTCTTGATTTTTTTTATCATNATAAATTTTAACAGAATATTTTCATTTAAGTGAATAAATCGTCTTTGTATAATACAAATGTGTCCATTAAAAATGGACGTTGAAAATCCATACTAGATCAATTACGAAATAGTCTGTACATATTGGATGAAGGCTCCGCGAACGTACTTCTCTTGAATCTTGCAACAGGAATACCCAGCTTGATTGAATTCTGCCGTGTCCAACGTTAGATTCCAAGATTTCGATATGACAGATGCAACACTGGCGAGCATGCTCAATATGCGGTCTTTGGGAATCCGATGCTGATTACAGTTTTCCATCTCCTCCTTGTCTTGTATCTCCGTCGTGTACAGTGTAGTACTTGGCGGCGAATCATGCACGTACCGGGTTTATGTACAGCAGCTGGGTGTGAAATCCATTTACGAGGTTGCAAACTTCCGGTGGTTGAAATGTTGGGAAGTCTGAATCCCTCACCATCTTCGCTGGTAAGAATCGACGAATCATATGGGTATGTCCTTTCAGGATCATATCCTTGTGTAGTAGCACCTTCACGTCGTAGAGGCGTGACTTAGTCTGCAATATGTAGTAGAAGTAGCTCAAACTTGAATTATGTAGAACGCCGTTGTTCCTCTCGCATTTCGAGTAGCTCGAAAGTTTTTGGTACTGGGATCAAGGTGCCATGTCGAGAGCAGCATTCGCAGGGACCTTCGCAAGTTTTTCCTGGCCACAGTTCCTTTGGCCACTTCCTCTCGATCTCTTCCAAAGCATGATGTATTGCTTCCTTTGCGTCGTCTTTGCTCTGCAGATGTTTTCCCGTTTTCACATTAGCGTTCTTGATTTTTTTTATCATGCAGGTTGGTAAAACGCAGCTGAAGTACTGAGCAACAAAACAAAATCTGCATGGGAAGTAGTTGCGAATGAAAAGTGTCGGTGATACCTTGGCAGCTTCGACAAGGGGTCCCCAACATTCCAGGCGATTGTAGTCGCTGACGTTAGAATGAAAGTATACCCACACCAGAGAGTTATCGAGATCTGCAATAATGCATCAGCAAACGTAAGACATCGTATTCTCCAGGTACCCAGCTCCATGATAGGCTCTTCAGCCATGCTGAAGTATAGTATCTTCGTCATAAAAATTGTTGAGAGAATTTACCTGGATATTCGTTCAGAAGTTCTTCATCACCATGCCTGAAAGCTTCCAAGACCTGTAAAAGTAAATAATACTGCCTGATGAGTACATGAGTTCAAAGCGTCATGAGGAACACATCATACCCGGATGCAGGAGGGAAAAGCATAATGATAACAATGGGCGAGTGCCATGCGTGGAATCAGCCGAGGTGTAGAGTACTGACCACCGGGAGTTCCTTGCGGAAGATGTAGAAGCGTAAGTTTGCGATCAAATTGTGCATCAGATTACCGCCACTAATATGGCAGTGCACGTGGAGAGTCATTTTCCCCTGGACCTTTTTCCATTCTGCTACGACTTCATCCCTCTGTAACTTGCTGTACCATCCTTTCAGCTGCACCATCACAAATATTTTTAGCATCGGGACTGGAAAGACAACCTTGATCGACGTACGAAACTGCAGACTAGAAGCGAAACACAATTAACCTGGAAGCTATATTCGGAAATATAGTTTCCAATAATATATTATTTCCACATTCGGACATTAATTATCTGCATGACGAAATCAGGAGCAAATTTCTCAATTTGAAAGGCAATGAGAAGTTCGTTTCAAAACCGGTAGCAAAAATTCATACCAGAAAAACGCAAGCTATACCTGAGCTTTGTTGATTTCACGGGATATGGCCAATGTTATCTTCGACGTAACATCACTGTGCGTGAGCGTGTAAATTCTCGGCAGCTCTTSAGGATGTTTTTTGTCAGCTCCAAGGAAAAGTACTTTCAATTTGGCCGCCTCAAAGATTGCTGGTCCGAAAAGTCTTGCTTCCTGCATGATAATGGCCGGGGCTCAGTTCAACACAACATCTCAAAGTGAACACCGATGTGACGCCGCCGTTTAACACTTACTAGTTTCGAAGTAGAAATGTTCATGACTGCAGAATAATTATGCTCTATAATACGAAAAATTGAAGTCTGGAACGAGAGCATGCAGAGACTGATACAAAATGATAATTTGTTTTGTCGACGATCATTGAATCATTTTAATCCATTCAGTGAGTTACTGCTGATGGCGGTAGGCGTTGAACGATTTAATGATGATGATTTTTTCTCTCAAAGCCGTGAAGTCGGCGTCGACATCAAGCGAAAGTAGTTCAGAAGCATTGTTCAGATAATTATCTGAATATCTGCCGACCGTGCGGGATATCAGAATCCCTCCGACAGAATAATTGAACATCTCAGAAGATTTGGTCCGCACGTCCGCCCCTTRCAGCGCTGACAATACGCTGGTTGGCTTATGCCCTCCCTCGCATGATTGGAATCTTTTTCAGTTGTTTTAGCATATTTAGGGATCGTTAGAAGCAGTTATTATTTGTTTTGATCTGCCATTCGATATTTGAGAAGAAGCTTTTTCTTTCAAAATCGCAGTCTCAGCAAAGGCAAAATTCTTGAATCGATGACCATCACCGGACATGTTCCTGAACTCATCTATACAAACGTCCTTCCTGAGTATAAACAAGATAATTATCACTATCTGCCATAACATGAGGTCTCACCACAATAAGAGGCGATCCATGCCGGCGCGCCACCTCCGAAGTGTTCACCCTCGCCATGAGACCTCGTGGGCTCTTCATGCCCCAAAATTGAGAAAYTAAATACTCAGGTTCGTGTCTCTGAGTCTTGACAGAGGCGCTTCTGCACATGGACGCCGCTTCAACTTTAAGGTGAGAAGCCGAAGAAACCATAGCCGAGGATGCGTGACAATTGTTTACATCCTTGGACCTGACGAGACTCTGGCTGGTAACTCCAGCTGAGATCAGTGGCTGGAACAAACTGCAAGAAGCCATAGCTGTAAATCCAGTAACAGAACAAGAGAAGCAAAKTCCTCTGCTGCAGGTTTTCGAGAGCCTCCTGTTCTGTCAAAAACTCAAGACGCCCTCGCTGGTTTGACAAAATTTTCGCATCAGTAACTTCACCAACAGCCTGATCACAAGTTCCAAATCTCTGTCAGAAGAAATGTTTCTCCTCTCCCGATCATCAGTAAATATTGTCCGACATAAATCTTTTCACAGAAACGTGTATCCAACTCAAGAGATCAAGATGCACACACACGAGCTCGGACTCAACCAAAAGCCGCAACGACGCACACTCAAGATTTCACACATAAAGCCTCACACAACTCCACACTTCACGATTTCTGACAGGTTCCCACSCAAAGAAGCTCGACCTTCACAGCAGATCTCTTCTTTCGAAAGCCAAGTCCGGAACAATCGAGAGCAATTTCGCCGTCCACATACCTGCTTGATTTATCCCGGTCTTTTTCCTCCTGTTGCTTTCAAACGCCGGCAACAACACGGAGTACGGTGACTTGGTGTGCAGAGAAAGAAGCCGGCGCGATTCTTGCAGAGCAGAAGCGATATGCGAGACGCAACGCAAGCTGTGTGATAGCGAGCCAAGCAAGGAAATGGGACCGTAGCTGGCGTCGTAGGGATGGGAGCTATACACGTTTGGTTACTGTACTGTACAGGAAGAGTAGAGTGTGGAAGAGGAAAGGGAAAGGTCGCGTAGTGCCGCGTGGCTCGTGGCAGGAGGGCAGAGTTGCAGAGAGCCACCCTTTTGGAGCCTCGGAGAAATGCAGTGTGCCACGCTTTGGTGGGCCTYGGCTGGCCCTACCTTGACGGTTACGAGTTACGGTTTAGTTAGTTTGAAGCTCTCTTGCCACTTGGTTTACTTCAGTTCGTTCCCCTCGTGGTAATTAATAATATTTTTTGTGCAGTTGAGCCGGCTGGCCGGCAGCAACCGGTATTGACTAAAATTTCTACGAAATCCCAACATTTGCACAACTAATTAACGTGCAGAAGAAGAAGGAAAACTCCAGTACTCCACTGATAAAACCATTGTAAAAAATTTAGTGTGCTGGCTGTTACAGCCACTTCATGGTGCATAGTGTAAAACTATGCACCATGGAAAAAAAAATTTAATTTAAAATTTTTCAGTTTTTAATTCGACCCCTCTCCCCTTTCAAAAATTTTAATTTTAATTTTTTTTAGGGGGGGATTGAATTAAAAATTTAAAAATTTAAATTAAATTTTTTTTCCACTCCTCGCCCACCCTCTGTCACCCTCCCCTTCTTGTAATTTTCAGGGGTGAGTGGGAGTGCAAACAATATGGGATATATCCCATATTGCACTTGTATTTGTACCGTATCAATACCCGTATCAATACCCGTATATATTACAATACGTATCCGTATCCATATCAATACCCGTATCAATACCCGTATATATATTACAATACGTATCCGTATCCATATCAATACCCGTATCAGTACCGTACTAGTACCCAATCCCGTATCTCTATCCGTATTCAAATTTTTTTGAGATCAACGGTTGTGAGGGGGGGGGTTGTAATTTTTTTTACAAAAAAATCAACGGTTCCCGTTTTTAGCAGGGAGTGGGGGGTTGTTAATTAATGCAAAACCTGTGACTGCCACTTTTGGGTGCATAGTAAAAAATTTATTGGGGAAATTCTAGCAACGGCATGATTTTTGAGACGTTGGACTCTCCCTAAGGTCTGCATTACTAGCCCCCTTGCTTGGCCCCTTGCTTGGCCCCTCCATTTCATCTTGAGGGTGCAAGTAAAAAAAAAACTATTTTGTGCTTGATTAATTCACCTTGAATACCCCTCTTAGACTAGAAGTGAGTGATGAGATTACTTTTTTAGATAAGGCCACCTAATCTCACTGAAGTACAAACAACTTGTTTTTCATTTGTCCAATAAAGCGAGGGGAAATTTTTTTTTGTTAGGGAATAGAAATAATGAAGATTGCACTATATTTTGCTAATTTTTCATTGTTTGGAATAAATAAGGAAATAAATTAAAGGAAGTGTAAATTACAGTTTGACTTGTTCTCATTGTATAGGCAAACCTACTTTCAAAAAGCGCAAAATTAGAAACTCGTATTAGCAACTTCATGAAGTGTCAATGTGTTATTTGTCACATAGTAGCAAGAGTCATGATCAGCATCATATTCCCTCATCATTCATGAAAATAGGCCACCCTATCTTGCGCAAATGGGGCCTTGGTCAGAAACAAGTCGTATGCAGGTAGAATCTCTCTTAGTGCATGGTGTAAAGACTATGCACTAAGAGAGGTGTAATAATATAATGACCATCTAACTAATGTTGGCTCTAACTACACTACTTTCTCCAAAAAGTGTTTCAAATCTGACCCACCTACAAACTCCATAATTGACCGTTATGCACTAAAAGAACGTGCGCTATGAGAGTTACTACCTAGCGTACACATAGGTCAGTTTCGCCAGGTTCATGCCTACTTTTAACAATTCGACAATTCGGCAAGTGGATAGGAATTTTTTGCTTTTTAGCACTTTCTCCTAATTTTGGATTGATTCTTTCTATTCATACATAAGAGTGTTTATTTTTCTAATTTTTCTCAAGGAATATTTTTTTCAGACTTTTTTAATTGTAAATTTTTCAGAATAGTTGTAAATAATTATTTTTTATTTGAACATTTTCTAAATTTTCCCGAGTTATTTACGAAATTGACCTACATGTACGGTACACCCTCTTCTCTGCACATGCAAAATCAATCCATGTTTTACATCCCGCCATCAATGCATCCGTCCCTTCCATCCCCCTGGGCACCTGTCTTAAAGTCCAAAAGTTGCCGAGTGCCTTTTGGTTTCCGAAGCTGCCGCTGTCGGTTCTGCTTTCGGCCCGGTCAATTGCTGAGTTGACTTCAGTGACCAGTGAGCTGGCCGGGATTCTCTGGGTCCTTTATTGGTTCCTGGTGGGTTCACAACACTGGGAGGCCAATGTTCATTTGCCACGAGAATATTCGGGGACTTGAAAACTGACGGTCGAGTCTATAGTACCCCAACGAGCTAAATGCGGAGGTGTAAGAATGGGTGAATGTAAAAAAAAAGACCCCCTATTTTGTGCCGTAATAATTTTGCGATGCAGAGCAATATATTGTGCCAACGAACTGGGCCCCATAGGCTAGATTTACCGCTGGGGAAAACCTAGGAATGTTTTATTTTTTGCACAAATTTTTATTTGCAATTTCTGAATTCAGATTTGCAATCACAGACCCCAAATTAGTTTGGGGAATCAGTGAACATACCCTAGTGACGGCTCAATATAGGGGGCTTTTATTTACTTTTACCCTCAAACATTACCCTGTCGGGCCTAGTTTGTTGGTACGATTTATTGCTCTGCTTTTGCGATTAACATCTCTCCTAGCTGATTTTGGGTCCTCTAATTGCAAATATGTAGTCAAAAATTGCAAAAAATTTATGCACGAGAAATAATAAGTTCCATTGTTTTTCCCAGGGTTAAACACGTGGTTAAAACCACCTCCGCATTTAGCTCGTTCGGGTACTACAGACTCGACCAAAACTGACTGGGACTGGAAGACTTGATCGAACGGCTACGGTGGGGGGGGTGGGGGTGGAGGCACATGCACTCATGCAGGCACGGCAGGCGATCTTTTGAATTCCTCTCGTCSAAGGTCAGTACGTGTGCATTTGCTACCCACACCCACGGTAAAATTCCAATGGACGGAAGCATGGGGTCCAACGGGACGAGCTCACGAGCTTCGACAAAAGAAAAGAAAAGACGGACGGAGGCGGACACAATGCATGTGTGTGCACGTGGGGAAATGAGTAGTACTCACTTGGAGCCTCACTTTTGCTTCTTCCCATGCCGGTCCTTGGAGTGCAGGAAATTTGGAATGCAACCATTTGTCCATGAATTGCAGGGCCCCATGTGACACAAAAGTGTTTCTTGTTACAATAACCCCAAATTAGGGTTTCCATTTGGGACAATATAACCTAGACTAAATAGGGATATTAAAAAGACCCATACTAATTAATCAACATTTCATACTATATAAATATCTATCTTTGTTGTACATCAACAATTCTAAAGTGTCTGGAGATTGTACATCATGTTTCAAACATCAACAATTTTTCAAAGTAAGTCCCTCGCATTGTTTGGTCCCCAGCCTTAACCCCTAAAGGACCAACATGTGTTTTTTGGCAACATAGAAATTATAGGCAGGTACTTGTAACTAGAGATTTGCATATTTTGGGCTGAAATTTTAATAGAATGTGGGGGACAAGGAATATCTTTCATATGCACAAATTTCATGACATTTGAAAATATGAGTCAAAAGTTATTGCATAATATGTTGTTTGTTTCTCAACTTGGGCAGTCTGGGCAGATTTGGAAAATCATTTTTTTAAGAAATAAAAATTTGAAATTTGTTTGTCAGATTTATATGTATTCAAAATGCTTTGAATTATTGCATTTCGATAGTTGAGATGAAAGTTATGAGGCTAACGTCACAAGCATTGGGTGTCTACACTAAATAGTGAAATTAGGTTCAAACGTCACAAGCATTGGGTGTCTACACTAAATAGTGAAATTAGGTTCTCTGACTAATTTCTCGACATTCCACACTATATAAATAATTATTGTTACTATAATGCACAAATGCACTACTTTTGAATTAGTTATATTTAGTTGTAATTGGGACTTATAAACCTCCATATGTTCAAATGGAATTATTTGTAAAATGTTTGTTGACTTTGATGACCTATAGAGTAGTTTTCTTAGAGTAAGGTAATCCAATTGTAAAGGCAATCTAATTCACTATTTAGTGTACACTATATACACCAATTAGTGAAATTAGGTTGTCCCTCACTAATTTCTCAACATTCTATACTATATAAATATTGATTGTTTGTCTACAAGAATGCACTACTTTTGAATTAAGTATTATTATAATTGGGACTCATAAACCTCCATATGTAGAAACGCACAGATTTGAAGGAAAATTAGTTGACTTTGGTGGCTTGTAAAGTAACTTTCTTGAAGTAAGGCAGCATAATCGTTAAAGCAACCTAATTTCACTATTTATAATAGTGAAATTATGTTGCCCCTCACTAATTTCTCAACATTCCACACTATTAAAATATTTATTGTTATTGTACAAGAATACACTACATTTGGATTAGTTGTTGGTGTAGTCAAAACTCATGAATTTCCATGTGTTCCATTGGAAGTATTTGCAGAACTAATTGTTGGCTTTAATGGCTTGTGAAGTTACTTTCTTGGGGTAAGGCAATCTAATTGTAAACGCAACTTAATTTCACTATTTAGTGTATATGTGTGAGGTGTACATTCAAATTTTTTTAAGTGTCTTCTATCAATAGAGAGTGAACATAAAGTGGTACAAATAGTCACACGGCTCAAATAGGATCTCGTAGGTGAAGCTCTAAAGGATTGACAAATTTTTTTTTTTCCATTTTAAAACATTTTTATCGCAAAGAAAAAAAATTGAAATCTATTTTTTTTTCCATATTTGATTGTAAATAAGTATAAGATTGTGCTAAAGAAATTATAAATACTTTGATTGTATAGATTGCAAGATATTTGCATTTCAAGTCAACAATTGTTTTTTCGCAAGTCCAAATTATGAGACTTTGAATGTTCTTAATATAATTTTTTTGTACCATAGATGTTGACTTTATGAATTTTTTATGTTGAAAAATTGTATTCTGAGTCAAGGATAATGAACTAAAAAATGCACAAACTTGATTTTCATTGTTTAGAAAATTGTGAAGTAGAAATATGAATGAGATTGAAGGAAAATCTATAGCTCTAAGATGGAATTGAAACACACAAATCTGAACAATGAGATTGTTCCACCAAATAAACTTAACCCTATGGAATTTTTTTTTCAAAAAATTGTAAAAGTTGAGTTAAAAAATCTAATATGTTGTTTTCTTTACAATTGACTAGAAAAGAAGATGCTCCATAATTTTCACATCACTAAATCAAATGGAATGAATCAAATATCTCCATGCACACAAAGTGTAATCTATGAGAAACACTTTTAAAAAAAAATTCTTTCAAGTTTTCATTTTGGGAGGTTGCTTGACAAACTCCATTTTGCTCTTAAAGTGGCATGACTTTTTCTCTCTACAGTAAATTTAAATAAAAATTATATTCCCCAAAATCTAATGTTTTTTCTATCTTTCAAAAACGTTTTAAGAAAATCTTGCAAAAATTTGATAAGAGCCTACCCAAACTTTTGTTCCCAGTTTGTTCCTCTTGAGGAGACACTTGTCTTTTAAGGGTTAAGTTTCATCTGTGCATTATCGACAAATGACAAACTAGTACTTCCCGTCTTTATAGTTTTATTTTATAGGACTTCCATATTGACATTTCTCATATTGTTGTTTTAAGACTGCACTAGGCATGTCCAAAGCTGCGCCTATCATAAGCTGAGTTACCTTAATTCTAGAACATAATGAGTTCAATATTTTTTGGCAAATAGAACAACACATTACTCATTCACTATCAAACCGTCCAATTTGATATACCTTAACAAATCTTTATCAAACCATTAATACTTTTGTTACTACAAAAATGGACTAGATTTAGAGGAAATGAAGATTGAATGCTTTGGATTGAACCTCAAAGCTCTAAAAGAAAGAACTTTAGATTGATTTCAGTCCTTGAATGCTCAACTAAGAACTTGGTGAACAAAAAAATGTTTTTGAAAGTGCACTTCATAATTTATCAATGATATTTTGGAATAACATATTAGAATAAAAATCTACATTAAATAATGATGTTTTGAAGGAGTCAATTATTTATTATATTTTTCAGAAAGGAATTATTGTATTTAGTCTAGATACTTTTCAATTATGACTTAACTTGAGTAKTTTTGCATAATCTTCATCTAATCCTCTAACCCCTCAACGCCCAAGGGGACCAAAAGTCAGTGCATAGAGTCTAAAATTCCATTTCAAAGTGCTATAACTTTTGCATCCTATGTCCAAATTAAATAAAACTTGTAGGAAAATATGAGCTCTCTCTTCTAGTTTGTGTGATAATTTTTTTGAATCAATCCAAGATGTACTGATTTCTTAGAACCCATTCAAAGTTCACCAGTTCAATTTTAATCCACCAAACTGCACTTTGATGGCTGCAACTTGGAGGCTTGTATCTTCTTCATCAAATGCTTGTTTATAATCAAATTTGTTGAGTTATGTTTGCCCTTGAAATTTAGTTATAATTGTGGTAAGGATTTTGAATGTCAATAAAAAAAACAATGAGTCAACTTGAATGATATTTTTTCATCAATTTGTTTGTATGTTGGTTTTGAAGCACTTTATAGTTTGAAGTTCTTTCATTTGAGTAGGTTTAGAGATCAAATTTGACCTCCAAAAGTGTTTCTAGGAAAATTTCACCATCTTTTTTCAACTCTAAAACATTATAATCTTGTAATCTATGTGGCCAAATGACTCCAAATTTGATTCACATCATCTACAACACATGCACTACAAGATTGTATAGTTGAGATTTCCATACCTTAGTGCCATTTTGACTATTACACTTCAAAAGCAATGATGTTTTAAAACTCAAAAAGACCTTGGGCCTTGAGTGGTTATCCCTTCAAGAACCAACTAAAGAGGACACAATGTGTCTTCAAATTTTGAATCGTGAATTCTTGATAGGGTAAAACAAATCTCAATATTTTGTAAATTATTTAATTAGGAAATGTAGTCTTACAGGAAAAGAGAGCAAACATAATCTTTTTTCCAATAAAAAGAATAGCAGGGATGGATTAAAACATTTGTTTTGGATGTTTAGAGTATTTGCTTTGTAGTTTGTACAAACAAATTAGGTCTATGATTTTTTTTTTAAATTTGTATTTCTTTCAAAATTTAAAAATACAAGATTCAATTTGATGGGATTAAGAGTACAAACCAATTAGAATCAAAATAATGTGAATTTTTTGAAGATGTTCCAAATAATATGTTAATGATATCAATTGTTGAATTTCAAAAATTGATGTATATATAGATTTCAAACTTTTTTGTAGGATCCAATTTGAAATGTGTACAAATATGAGAGATTTTTTAATTTGTTGTTTTTCTAAATTAGTAAATGCTACATTTGCCTTAGATTCTAATACAATGTTTTTTGGAAGGTATTAAAAAAAGAATTATTCATCTTCTTATCATTTTTCTTCCACAAAAGTTGCTACTTTTGCCTATAAAGTTGATCATCCAAATTTTTTGTAATCTAATAATCTAATAGTCAAGATTTTCCTAAATTAATTCCATGTATACTAAGGGAGGCAACCCATTTCTGATCAAATAAGCAATTATGCATATTTGGAGCGCAAGTTTTTTGAATGTGGAATTTTTCCCATGCACAACAATAGAGTTTGGAAGGATTTCATATTTTTCCAAGATTTTATTACATAGAACAAAATTATTAGTAATTTTTTAGTAGAAGATTCTCTTCAACCTACAATGGTGATATAGACCTTCCTATTTCTGAACTTAGGCTAATTTCAAAATCGACCAAGGGTTGACTACAATATTGAGAGTTTTGCAACCAATCATAATGAGCCACAACTACTCCAAGGATTGCGCCATAACTTCACGGAAAGACAATAATCTATTGATTGGAAATGGGGGGTGATCAAAAATGGGTTGCCTCCCCTAAACAAAGTAGTATGTAGTTTTGTAAACTAAAATAAAAAATTTCACACACATCTATGCACAAATGATATGAAAATGGGACAATTCATTGAAAACATCAATTGTAAAATAGTTGCTAGGCTTTTAGGGGTTAAAAACATAGCGTATGAACTTGTAATCAACCACAATGTCTATTGCCTTGTATGATCTATATTGCTACTTTAAATGAATGGAAACTATTTCATTTTAGTTTTCAAAAAAGTCCTATTACAACTTCAATAAGTTATACAATTTTCAGATTTTAAAGTGAAATTTTGAAATGACCCTAAAATTTGGAGAGAATTGAAAGAAAATTCACATTGAGAAAATCTTACAAAACAAAATTCACCACATATGTTTATTAAAGTCCAATTTATTATAGCCAAACCCAAATTTCCATTACATTCTATAATCATTCATATACATGATTGCAGATCCAAGATTCAAAACATTTAATTTTATGAATTTCCAAACTTTAAAATTGGAGTAGAAAACTACATTCGACAATCTCCTATTTACATCTTAGGCTCAAATTCACAAAAGGCCATTTCTTTGGACAAAACTCAAATGAAGAGCAAGAGCTAGAATTTGCCAATAAACACCAAACAGAATTTGTGTGATTCATTTTTAAAAACCTTCGTAAGCAGAAAGTCAATAATACCTTATTCATGAATTTTGCACCACCATCACACACATGAAACTTCACCAAAAAAAAAAGGGGATGAAAAAGTGAAATACTTCATTACTCAAATGAAACTTTCCAAAAATAAAGGGATGAAAAAATGCAATCCTTCATCACCCAATATTGTTCATTTGTACTGTAAGCATCCAAGCGAAACTGTAGTAGACAGAGTACAGAATCATCCATTCATTGTTCATCGACATCGACGTCAGTATTGGAAACAATGAACGGAATAATCTGTGCCCGCCGTCGGTGGCTCATTGTTCATTCATCCAATTCCCGGTCATCCAAAGGGAACTTCGTCTCTCTTCTTTCTYGGAGGTTTTCCCTAACTGCGTGAAGTTCAATTGTCTTTGCTGTGGTTCCAGTTGAGAAGAAGGGCCGGAGCCATCACTACTATCTTGACGTCCCTTGTCTCTGCATCGCTTGGAAGTAGCAGCTGCGAGTATTCACGTTTCATCTGTTTTTAGATTCACCTCACAGTTTTTTCATTTTATGCCTTGGACTTCGTTGTTTTGAGGTTTTAGGTTTAGGATACATTCGCGGCGCTTGTTCTCACAAACATCTGCTACTGTCTTTGAGGTTCACTTTTATAGTCTCGTGATTGTCGCCATATGATTCGCTCTGTCTACTGGACTTCGGATGATTGGTGAATTGAGGTCTAGGAGTACTAAACCCTAAAACCCTTGGTTGGATCAAGTTTCATGCCATTTTAGGTTTTAGGACGCAGACTGGCRATGGCAGGTCCATTGCCAGTGAAAGGGACGGAGATATCCTCTGCACCATGTTCTGTGCGAAAAGCCGCCAGCCTGCTGCGCCGTTTTTTATCAAGTGAGGCAGCTCAGGAGGTTGGCATTGCCAGGGGCTATGTCGAGACAGTGGCTCAATCTTTAGAGGAAATTCTGGCGAGGGGGAATTATAATGGCACGGAAGGATTGAGATTGAAAGCTGCAGGTCCTAGTTCGAAGTTTTTTAATATTGAACAGGTCCCGAAGATTCCAGAGATCGAAAAGAAACCCCGGAGAGAGAAGAAGTCGAAGCAGAAGAATAAAGACCAAGCTATGATTGATTTTGAGGCGCTATTGGGACATGAATTAGATGGTGCAGAGATTGGTAATCAAGCAGACGTTGCGCCAGATTTTGAGGATAAGTCTGAAATACTTCCTAGTACACCCAGGCAAGTGGACAGTGTAGATGATGGAAGAGTGTCTCAGAMGAGTGAGAAAAAGAAAAAGAAGAKGAAGAGTTTGGGTGGAGCAGCTATGGAAGTGGACATGAACGGGATGCAGTCATCCAGGAAGGCTGAGGGTAGTGRCCCTGATGTAACGAAAAGTGAGAAGAAAAAGAAGAAGAGGAAGAGTTTAGATGAGGCGATRTCTAATGGTCTTTTTAGCTCACCTGCTAAGGAAATTAAGGCGGAAGAGCGAGCTGAGGACGATGATGTGAAGCCGGGAGACGACGTCAGGAAGAAGAAGAAGAAACACCGAGGCGACACTTCACAAGGAGCTACTCCAATGAAGCAAGAGTCTAWAAAGGTGCTTACTGAACATACAAACAGCAGTATAGGAGACAGAGGGGTTAATGGGAATGACAGTGCCATGCACCAACAGGATAGTGTTAAGAAGAAGTCTAAAAAACGTTCAAGTGAGATGTCCCCTGCGAATTTTGATGATAAACATCGCAAGTCAAAGAAATTGAGATCGTCTGATTGAAAGCATCATTTGAAGGAGAGTTCCGTTACTTAACTCGACTTCCTACTCACATGCTTGTTTTCCTGATGTGCAATTGAGTGTATTGATGCCACATTAGCTAGACCGGGGCTTACTCTTTGGACAATGCTTTTGAATAGTGCTGATTGCTGTGAAGGAAAATGTATATTGAAGTTCAGGATGTTTTTGTGATTCTCAGCTGTCTTCCACTTTTTGCTTTGGGTATGCAGTTGTCAAGGCGTTCAACTTCTAAGAGTTGAAGCTCCAAGTTCTGTTCAAAGTTTGTTTCAAGCTGTCAGTGTTCCTTCAGTCTGTTCAGCTGTCCGAAGGTGTAGACGAGTAAGTAGGGTACAACCTTGACGGTGGTAACCGCCGTGAGGTATGGAAGCTGACTTTGAGCAGAACATGTGTACTCATCTTAGTTTGGAGGAGCACAAACTCTTTGTTCAGTGAGCAGATTATCATCACCAACCCAGTTCTGCTCTACATACGCCTGCTGCTTGTATCGAGCTACTTTGGTCTATGTTACAGCTTGATGTTCAATTTTGCGAGGCTTCCATTTAGGTACGATTTGTTATCGGAGTACCCTTCCTAATTAGTTTGTTCCCTTTGGGGTTTTGCTTAGGTAACCCTCTGCTCAATTAGTGTAACCTTTCTGGCTTACATGACCTTGTGGTAGTCATGGATTGCTTCACAATTTTCAACCTTCATAACGTTTGCATATAGTATTCAAGTGGGCACATTCTTTGGTGTAACCAATATTTAAAATGGAACTGTACATCTTTGGAACTATGCTTTGTTTAAATTGTGTTAGGTTTTAGGTTCTCATACATTATGGAAAGTTATAGCCAAGGTTACTAGTGGTGAGTAACTTAGTGTATAAAGGATGAGGATTTCTACAAATATCAAATGACCTAGGCTCCTTTCAATCCATGATTGCATAGACTTTGAATTGTTTTATGCATTTGAAGTATTTTTTGCATTCCCCAAGAGTACACATTATGGAATAGATTTAGCAATTCTAATGCTTGGTGAGTATCTAAACCAACTAGATAGAATTTGCACTCACATTGATTTTGGTTTTGAAATTTCAGACACTTCCCTGCAATTTCAAAAAGTTAATGCCAATCACATCCCTTGTTCAATCATTGAACCTATTCCATTCAAACATTCAAACTTGCAAACATCGTAAACAAGTAGCAATTGTATCATAATCTCAACCAAATAATTAATCAATTTCAAAAGCACTCATGAAACACTACATTTCCTTGGGTAGGAGCACTAAAAACTAAGCATATTCATCAAAGTGTGTTGTACATAATCTAGAGAAGAAGTAGATACACTCAAATCTCTTGAATATCTTCAATGACATTTTGGTTGGAAACTTGGAATATTTTGCACTTTGGTCACAATATTATTGTATTGGTAACTAGAGCACACTTGTCTCTATATTAAAAGTATTTGACCTCTACTATAACTATCTTTCAATCAATTGCATTAAAGGAGTTAGAGTGCACTTGTGGGCATTTAAATTATGGCATGGATTTCTAATATCTACCAATTCAACTTTGATCTCCTGTAACTTTTTATATTATATTTATAGGTCATTTTTGGACCATTGATGTTGCAATTTGTCTTTGTGTGAAATAAATGTGATTAGCTTGATTCTTGGTATTAGCATCTTAATTTATTATTACCACATTTTTCAATATACAAATTCCTTCATAGACTCTTAACCTTGTATTGATGTGGTGGCCTAAAAGTGTTTGATGGATGATAAAGAATCCTTCTATGTAAGACAAAAGTGTAGATGTTCATTCTTGGAATATGTATGACATGGGCAAGTTTTATTCAATAGTTTGGTCTCTGATAAAGGTTTTGTTTTTTCTAAGCAAATGATTTACGTGGTACTCAAAAGATTATTTCTATAGTGACCAGCTTGAAGTTCCAAGATTATATAAATATATACTTGCATATGGCAATGAATAAACTAGACACATTTGAATAGTAGGGCAAGAATCATGTCCTATAGAACCAATTAACCTCTAATGGGAAGGGAAGGTTTGTTTTATTGTTTGAAATGAAGGCTTTATTGCTTGATCCTTGAATTGATGTGGAGGACGTGCAATATCTTTTAGGTGATTATTTTCAAGAAAGGTTTGTAGAATAGAATTTTTTTTCATCCAAATTTTTTTTTGGAGAATTGCTTAAGAGTATTTTACATGCAATATATTGGATATTTCCTCACTATTCTATTGTCAGTGACTTTCTAAACAAAGAAGATACCTAATCCATGAATCATGCTTGTCGTGTACTTTGGCCACTTCTTGTTCCATACTTTTTATGATAATTTTTGTCATAAAAATGATATTTTTTCAATTTGAGCCCAACTATGTGAAGTTTCTATCAAATGAAATTTCTACTCCAATTACAAAATTCTCAAAATTCTTAAAATTTGATTTTTTTAATTTAAAAACAACAACATAAAGCCATCATAAAATTAGATTTTTTTATTGTAGTTTGAATTATAAGCCTATGACTATGGTTTGTTGATTTTTCTTGATTTTGATGACATAGAAATTTTGGTATATACTATGATGTTATGTACTATAATGGTGATTTATGGTGAAAATTTCAGTTTTTTTGAGGTTATTTTGTACTTGGTRTGAATATTCTTCGCTTCTTTCTTAATAAATTGACAATAAATTCAAATCTCATAAAAAAATACAAAGTTTTATAAACTTATATAGAATAAAAGATATGTGATTTCTTCTTGGTGAAAAATAAATATATAAGTGATCATTCATATATAGTTCCAAAATGGCAACAAACAAAATGAAAAATTGCAAGGCTTGAATTTATTGCCACACGGACTTGTACCTTCAAGGTTAAGGAACTGGTACTTAGTTTTATTATGTACCAAAATTAGAAATCGGGCCCATGACCTCAAACTTCATTGTTTATCACTCTCTTTGCTATCATTTTGCAACTAGATATGAATGAAATTTTGTTTCTATTTTTCAGAAATGAATTTATATGTCAATTATGTCAATTACAAATTGTCAAATTTTCAAAAGAAATTGAGAATTTTTTTAATTTACCATGAATTTATTAAGATAAAAGTGAAAAAAATTCATATTAAATATAGAACATATTCAAAAAAATTGGAATTTTCACCAAGTATATACATTATAGGTAATAACATTGTGGTATAAAGGAAAGTTGCTATTTGTCAATCTAAAATTAGAAAATTAGCAAACCATGGATAGAATTCTTAAGTTCAAAGTGCTATAAAATATTGAAATTTATGATTTTTCCAAAATTTACAAATGGAATAGAAAGTGCACTTGATAAAATTTATTTCATTAGTTGGAATTGAATTCATAAAATATCATTTTTGTAGTCAAATTTCAAATTAGAAGTAAATAACAAGAGATAGCCTAAATACACAATAGAGGTGAGATGTAGATTCAACATGTCTTTAGAATAGGCAATAGACCATATTGTGGCCATTTGCAATACTAATCATTGCCAAAATATTTAAGCAACTTCAAAATAATGGATGAAAAAATATTTTTTTCAAATTCTAAAGTCTTCGGTGAAGTCATCCATTAGACACTAAGTGCCCTTGTTAATTCCAAGGTTTAAAAAAAATACATCATTAAGGTAGAACCACCCATAATTGATGAGGGTCCAACAACCTACTTAGAGCATCCCCACCAGACTTGCAAACTGTGGCTGGAATTTGATTTGCAAAACGGGAGGGCATCCATTTTGCAAGCCGGATGCCCCACCCATGGCTTGTTAAGAAGCCAAGGAGGACAATAGCAAGGACAATAGCAAACTATAGTGGCCACTTTTCATAGGAGGCAATACCCACTCATGTTGACTTTTCATGCACTTTATTTTGTTTTATACGGTTTGCAAGCCAAGCTTTGGCTTGCAAAACCACCTATTTTGCAAGCCACTAGAGCCTTTGGAGCTGGCCTCTTAAGAAGTTCATCCATTTTGCAAGATGGGTGGGGCACTTTTGCAAGCCGCCTTGGACACGTCATCCGTTTTGCAAGTCTGGTGGGCATGCTCTTATAGACTAATGTATTTCCAACCAAGGCCAAAATGTTTTTTTTCTCCTTTTCAAAGTTGGGACTAAAAGTTTATGACACATGTCCCAACTTAGTATGCAAGAGAGTAGGAGGCAATTAGTGGAAAAATAGTTTTTTGAGTGATTGAAATTGGAAGTCTAGAGATTGGCAAATGAATGGGCCTAGCGCACTTGTTGCCTTTGAAAATTCATAATGATTTCAATCCAAGCGATAATACTACCAAAGTTTTTGCACTCCCTGTCATTTCTATCATTGCACCTCTGAAAATATTGCTTTGTGTTGCACTACACCAAATTATGTCTAGAATTGCTTAAGTCTGCAAGCTTGCCCCTGTACTGATCCGCCATCGCTGGAGCTCGGTGAGCTCGGTGAATTCCCTGGACCTGKGCTCGCTGGGCGGGCGATGAAGTTCCCCTTTAATTAGGTTTTGCAGCAGTTGCCGATCGATTCSTGGACATGAGTTCAAGGGAGGTGCATTGTGCTCATGGATGAGCAAATTTTCCTTTAGGGTGGAGCTTGGTTCGCTGGTGGTTTCGTTCAGCGTATCGAGATGGTGCAAGGTCAGAGCGCGGGGTTCGGCGTGTACCAGAATGCCGCAATCTCCTCGGCTCTCTCCGCCATGTCTGTGAGGCCATCACGGCGCGACATTACTGTCATCGTGTTGCTGTCTCTGTTCTCGGCGTCTCTCGTTGCCGCCCTCACAGTCAGGTGCRTATTTWMTTTAATTTTGGRGATCATCAGAGTGTTTACTGTGAAATTGTTACAAATAGGTTGCTACAGAAAAATTGTACCAACKTTTGTAGAATTGGTTGAACATCGTTGGTTTTTGTTCCTAAAACCCTGAGCAGGGTTTTAATGCTGCTCCGTCGATTGCTTCGTTGTCAGTTTGTCACAGACCGGCATAGAAAGCTGATTGAAGTCCACATTGTTTAATTGCAGGAGTGAGGTCGCAACTGCAGCATTTGCAGTAGTTGGCGTTTCTGGAGAGATTGCTAGTGAGCGATTTTTTGACCCTTTCTTCTGTTGCTTTCAGTTTTTTGATTTTGGGTTATCATTTTGAGCCTGTGTCCTGTGACACCTCAAATATCATGTGGAATCAACTCTGTACTTGACATAGTATCTCTTCGGTGTCTTTTGGTCCTTCTGAATTTTATTTTCACAAAATGATCAAATTAATTTTTCGTTTTGAAACCCTGAATCTTTGGTCTTTTTAGCCGTCAAGTTCTAACCAAGTCCCGCTGTGGGTGCAGTTATTGCAGTGCGAGCAGCACAAGCAGTTCTGATAGTGTTCTTTGCAGTGACCTTGAGTGCTCTCCACAAAGCAATTACTCTTCAAGCGGCTGCAGATGCAAGTATGGCGGTGGCAGCTTCCAAAAATGCAGCGGATGCGTCGTCTAATACGGCTCTCACGAAGCATCAACAAGCCTTGCTTGGGCTCTCAGGATTGAGACGCAGGAAAAGTATGCTCAGYAACGGGAGTGAAATAKCAAGTGAGCTCAAGGGCTTAGGTGATATACGTTTACGACCATCGCAACCTTCATCCTCACCACCCCATGCTTTGATGGTCCCGTTGCATCCAGTGCAGAATAAGGGAAATCGAGGGACTTCGGCTTCTGATTCGGGTTTCCTTTCACTTTTGGCTGGCCCTGTATCATCCATGTCTCCATCCAGTTCCCTGGCCAACCCTAAATCTTCCTACACCTCTCAGGTAATACCTCTTTGGAAGACCCTAAAGTAGGCATCACAGCGAAGGGATGATTTTATTTAGAGGGATTCAGAGGGTTGTGGAGTAATGAGTTCTAGGTTGTCATCTTCCTATTACTGTTTGAAGTTCACTGTTTAYTGATTCGGTGCAAGCCAGTCTATCTAATTTTAGTACGTTGCACAGGGTTCACCGTTTACTACACCCTCGTATCCGACAGGGAGCCCTATTGAGCATCGTGCCACTCCTTGGTCCCGGCAAAAGAGCTTCAACCTCAAAGATGATGTGCAGAGTGAGGAGAAATTGAAAAAGTTCTTGTCAGACACGGACACCAAAATGGTAGAAGCTGCTGGAAAGACTCCCTTRGCTGGTCAAGGCTTCATGACTCCAGCCCCTACCATTCGTGGGGTTGCTACCAATGCACCCGCAAGCCCTGTGCACACCCCTGTTTCCTTGAGCACCCCTCGAGGTACACCAGTTCGWACCTTGCGTATGTCTCCCTCTCAGAAAGGAATCACCCCACCCAAAAAGGGAGAGAATGAGTTACCGGGTCCCATGTCCCTGGAAGAGGTGACAGAAGGACTGAATCTCTTAGGTGTTCTTCCGTATATCGATCAATGGAGAGATGCACTACGTCAATGGTTTTCAGAAGTCTTGCTCAATCCTTTAGTCTACAAGATCGATTCTAGTCATCTACAGGTCTGCTCCTACTTCTTTGCTGCGATTCTTTTTTTCACCATGCTCATTATGACTTTCACACCTTGTGGTACACACTAAATCAAGATTGACTGCAGTATGTTTTTGCTTTCCAGGAGGTTGTCTATGATTTCTACAGAACTTTGCACCAGTAGCAGGTCATTGTATAGTTGTTTGTTGAGTATTTATTTACAGGTGACTCTCGACGATCTAACTTACATCCGCTACAACAGTATCTGGTGCTCGAATCTTATCGGATTTTACTTTGTTTTGAAGGTGATGGCGGCAGTAGGGAAGTTAGGTCAAACTGTGCTTGTTTCTCCAGTTGGAAGCGCATTAAAGTCTGCTTCTGCCGATGGAATTTCGTCTGAGTGGCTTCCGACTCCATCAGACGAAGAGGCTATGATGCATCAGCTTCGTGCTGCTCTCTTKCAGGCTCGTGATGCCCCTCCTGGTGAGTCGGCCTGTCATATACACTATTTCAAATCAATGCAATTACGTCGACCTTGAAACAAAATTATACTGTAGTGCTGGATTGCCTAATTGAACTGCTACTAGATTGGACATTGCGATTCTGTTATGCATTACGACTGTACATCTTTATAAAAGGTTACCTTTTCAAGGAACCCATTTTGCGGATTTAAGTTCAGATACGGTTCAACGCAGTAAGCACTCGATTCTCGTTTGTTTTTTTGAATGGAATTGTTATTTCTTTTACTGTAGTCATTAAGTTTGCTCCACCTTGCAGCTCCCCAGCCAGGGCTTTTTGGACTTCGATCTTCAGGTCAGGAGCGTATTGTCAACCCGTTGGTTCAAGAGTGTCTGGATGCTGTTACAGAGCACCAGCGCCTGCGTTTACTCATGAAAGGGGAATGGTTTAAAGGACTCCTTCCTCTCAGTAGTATGCGTCCTGACGCTGTTGTCCAGAGAATCAGAGGTTRGTCCATTTTGCCTGTAAACTTTCTAGGTTCAGTTTATCTATAAATCGAGCTATCAGCTGCTTTAGAATGTATTATATTCTCATAAGACATTCATAATACATGGTGTGAGGGGTCATTGTCAAAACACACTTGAGATTACTCAATTTCAGAATCTTTCTGTAAAGACATGTTTCCTTTATTGCATCTGCAGTTTGATGTGAAATTGACAAATTTTTCAAATTTCTTTCGATTGATTGAAGCTGTTCTTCTTCGAGGTATACGGGCAAGCTTATGCTCTGCACTTTGAATTGCAGAACTCGCTGAAGGCTCTTGTGTAAGAAGGTACGACTTTACGGGCAGTGGCGGAGACAGCAAGAACCCGAACTCTGAGCTCCCGTCTGATCCCCATCTTCTGCTCTACCTGTTCTGTGCCTTGTTGGAGCATCCACAATGGATGTTACACGTGGACCCTTATGCCCATTCAAATATGCAGACAGGAACGAACCCTCTTTTTCTGAACACTCTTCCGGGGAATGAAAGATTCTCAGAGAAGCATGTTGCAGTCTTGTCGAATGCTCCAGGAACTATACCTGGTGGAGCTTGTATCCTAGCTGTTGGCAAGCAAAGTCCACCAGTGTTTGCCCTGTACTGGGACAAAAAACTACAATTCTCCTTTCARGTAAGTGGTTCTTCCTCMRCTGACTTGTTTKGTTTGCTAACGTTTGCGATTTTTTTCGATACCTAGCTCATGCGTGCGTATATATCTACAGGGGCGAACAGCACTATGGGACGCTGTCCTTTTACTGTGTTACCGAATCAAGGTCGCTCATGGAGGCGTAGTGCGAGGAATCAGCCTGGCATCCCCAACATATAACCTATTGCCCGTGTTGGAGCCTACTTCGCTTCAGAGTCCTCTCCGGTAGTTTTAATGGTTCCAGCATCAGAATCCATCATTACTTTGGAATTTTTGCAGAAAAGTTTCCTTCCCGATGGTGATGACTCTAGATACAGTCAGGCACAATTCGTAGAGTGGGAATGTACCATATCTCTCATTCTAAATGACATTTTTTCAATCCAATTTTGTACATTCTCAATGAAAGTCCTTTCTGTTGATGCTCAGGATGCAGGTGTATGTTCATGTCTACTTTCTGGTGTGGTTGAGATTTTTTGGCGTGATCTACCCGTGTCAATTCATTTTTCTGATGCGGTGGCTCCCTCCTCGGTAGCTGCTGGTTCAAAGGTTTGACTGTGCCTGACTTTCTCTCGGACCACCATGTGGACAGAAAGTAATGCTTCTTGTTGTGATTTTATTCCCATTATTACAAGAACGATCCAAACCAGGTTGCTTGGATGATCCAGGGTTAAGTGCGGGGTAAGTCATTCATCGACATAAAGTAATTGAGCATGAAGGCATTAGCCGAAGCCTTATACTGGTGATGACTAGTAAATCCCGTTCATTTAGTGGCTTATCCTACCCAAAGAACCAAAGGAAATTGCACCACTTGGTGCTCAAGGCTTTGGTTATATTATTTTCAACTCCCTGTGGGGGCATACGCTCTAGCTTATGTTCAATTTCTCATATGGCTCGCTTGGGAAAAGTCGTTCAAAACGTATGTGCATAATTTTCGGGAGTGTTTCACATTGATACACCGCAATACTAAACTTCAAATGGTTGAGAATCACTACGTATAATGCAATCAAAGTCGACAGGTTCAAAAAGTAAAATTAGAAGATACCTCAACTGAACTGAGGAAGGTAAATTGTCTAGTATAGACTTCAATGATACTGGTTCAGCCTAACAACACGGCACCATATACACAAGTTGACTCTTTTGTTTCTCTTCCAATTTCGAACACATATACACACAAGTCACGTTTGAACACCCTAGTTTCAACTAATCACAGATTGTAAGGAGGATCCTTTAGGAATCCCCAAGGGAGGATTCGAGCATCCAGAATTCTTCACTCGATAAAGCTCCCAAACCTTCATTCCACATCTGTCAAGTGCTGCATTGATGTGAGCAGCCTCACTTTCAGGAGGCCACATCCCATCCTGCGTCACCAGTATGGCTCCCGTGTACGATTGTCCGGCAGCAGCTGCAGCTCCACTATAGTAGAATAACCCCCACGACAAGTCATCCTTCATATCCACAATGCGCCAAAACTCCTTGGAAATCACTCCGTTGTCAAGCACGGTAAAATTAAAGGTACCTGGCACAGAAAATGCCAGGGCTGGGTCAGTCCGGTTCCTTATTGCTGCTGTTGCACCGTTCATCCTATTTAATGTGCAAGATATAATATAACACCAAACAGTGTGCCGTGCATTCTTACTGTTAAATTGCGTACCTTACAACCACCATCAAGGAGCATTTCAATGAATAGCGGTCAACGTGAGATTCAAAGCTCAAAAAATGGAGTTTACATCAGTAATTCAAGATGTTCCCCGTGMATCATTAAAAAAAATCAATTTTATATTTTTTTGTACGGAGTAAAAGAGTATACCTGGTACAATGTCGCGTTTGACACGGTAATGCCGCCTCCGCCAGACCAGTTGTCCATCCAGCGTTTCCACCTGAAACACAGGGTCGTACCACATTGAACCCCTGGCCTGGCCACGATAGAACATCTGGTATTGACAAGGAAATTGATCATACGCTGCATTTTGTCCTGCAACCACCCGCCAGCTATACTCAAATGGTAGCCCAGCAGGATTCGGACGTCCCAGCCAACCAATGAACAAATCCTCCGCACTTTCATGAGTCAATTCTTCTCCACGGAATGTCTGCAGCGGTTGCACGTCCGGTTGCATTAAAATGTCAGCGGAGAGACCCAGGCAGTTGTGCTTCTGCAGCACGCATAACGTGAATGCCTCCAGTTTGGGACTTTCGTACGAGACTATACACCGGTAGCTCGTCACTTGATCTGTCGGTGCACAATTCTGTAAGCAATTAAGAGCCTGGCGGCAGTTGGGATCCAAAAGGCATGCCAAGATCTGTGTCCTGAAGTTGGGAAGGTAAATTGTCTAGTATAGACTTCAATGATACTGGTTCAGCCTAACAACACGGCACCATATACACAAGTTGACTCTTTTGTTTCTCTTCCAATTTCGAACACATATACACACAAGTCACGTTTGAACACCCTAGTTTCAACTAATCACAGATTGTAAGGAGGATCCTTTAGGAATCCCCAAGGGAGGATTCGAGCATCCAGAATTCTTCACTCGATAAAGCTCCCAAACCTTCATTCCACATCTGTCAAGTGCTGCATTGATGTGAGCAGCCTCACTTTCAGGAGGCCACATCCCATCCTGCGTCACCAGTATGGCTCCCGTGTACGATTGTCCGGCAGCAGCTGCAGCTCCACTATAGTAGAATAACCCCCACGACAAGTCATCCTTCATATCCACAATGCGCCAAAACTCCTTGGAAATCACTCCGTTGTCAAGCACGGTAAAATAAAAGGTACCTGGCACAGAAAATGCCAGGGCAGGGTCAGTCATTGTTGCAGTTGCGACGTTCATCCTATTTAATGTGCAAGATATAATATAACACCAAACAGTGTGCCGTGCATTCTTATTGTTAAGTTGCGTACCTTACGACCACCATCAAGGAGCATTTCAATGAATAGCGGTCAACGTGAGATTCAAAGCTCAAAAAAATGGAGTTTACATCAGTAGCTACAGTAATTCAAGATGTTCCCAGTGCATCATAGAAAAAAATAGAACAGACGGTGCAGCTGTATGTGACAAATCAATTTTATATTTTATACGGAGTAAAAGAGTATACCTGGTACAATGTCGCGCTTGACACGGTAATGCCGCCTCCGCCAGACCAGTTGTCCATCCAGCGTTTCCACCTGAAACACAGGGTCGTACCACATTGAACCCCTGGCCTGGCCACGATAGAACATCTGGTATTGACAAGGAAATTGATCATACGCTGCATTTTGTCCTGCAACCACCCGCCAGCTATACTCAAATGGTGGTAGCCCAGCAGGATTCGGACGCCCCAGCCAACCAATGAACAAATCCTCCGCACTTTCATGAGTCAATTCTTCTCCACGGAATGTCTGCAGCGGTTGCACGTCCGGTTGCATTAAAATATCAGCGGAGAGACCCAGGCAGTTGTGCTTCTGCAGCACGCATAACGTGAATGCCTCCAGTTTGGGACTTTCGTATGAGACTATACACCGGTAGCTCGTCACTTGATCTGTCGGTGCACAATTCTGTAAGCAATTAAGAGCCTGGCGGCAGTTGGGATCCAAAAGGCATGCCAAGATCTGTGTCCTGAAGTTGGGTTCAGGGAGAATCAACCCGGTTAGTTTATTTCAAACCAACGAAAATGAAAAGAAAGCACGATAGATTTTTGAAACTACAGGAATAAAAAAAGGTCAAAAAGTTTTTTAAAATTCTGATTATATTATCTGTAGAGACAAAAACCCGAAGTGGCTATCTGGAATATGGAAAATGAAGGACAATCTCCGGTGGGGAGCTCATGAACTCCCCAAACGCTGACCTGCAGTTTTTCACCATGCATTGGATGGATGCCAAGCTTGTTGCTCGGAGGTTCTTCAACATTGTCACTGGAGTCACGTAGGAGTCGATGAGCACGAGAAGTGCAAACCGGAYATCGTCGCTGCTCTTACGTGCCCAAGCCTCCTCCACTAGGCTTAAAACTTTGAGGGCTTCTTTCCGCTGGGATCCAGGAACGACTCCAAGCAGCTTCTCGATCTGGTCCACAGGTTTTACCCTTAAATCCCCCAACCGAGTTTCGAAGTTGGGAGCGGAGTCAAAAGGAACTACAGTCGGTATGTTCTGGAGGTGCCGGGATTGAATCTGCTTGGCGAAATCCACGTCTGTTACAGATATGATGATAACGATGTCTGCTTCGAATTCGGTGCCCTTGGAAAGCAAGGCTTCGTCCGTGAGGACCAACATCTCGAATTTGAGATTGATCCACCCAATCCTTTGTGCCTGAGAAAACAGTCATAGTTAATGCCAAGCTCTGCAAATGTGAAAGGAATCCAGATTGAACTTGCACAAAGAGAATGGTTTGAATACTACTAACAGGGATTTAAGTTTTAAAACAAATGCTCCAAGAGCTTGTAGAAAGTGTCACAAAATTGTTCTCCTGCATCATTCATGGGGAAGTCTTCTTGTGATCATACGTAGACTTGCCTATATATAGAGGGACGTCTCCACGTTCTTCCCACAGTGGAATAAATTGCTTAAAAGRTGGTCCGGTTCTKCAATCTTTTTGTGCTCTAGGCTCCTTTCGTGCMACAATGGAAACGATGCGAGTTGTAWACTACTCTAGAATGWTATGTGGYCATTCAATCAAAAGAAAAGAAAAAGATAGTTTCCATTCCATGAARTTTGTACCATATGCTGCATGACATCTTCCCAAGAATTACCATCGAATGGGCTGACGCTTCCAGCACCAACAATCGCTAGTACCTTTGCTTGCGCCAGTTCTGAAAACTGTGCAAGCTCACTCGCCGCCGAAGTCTCCGCCATGGCTGCCAAATCCAGCTTTGCCCTGCACGTCCGTATCAAACCTTCTGCACAAACAGTTAGATGTTGAAAACTAYCCCACTGCTTGATATTATCACAAACGTGCATTAGCTCCCAACTTTCAAATTTGCTCACAGCGCCGAATTAAATCACAATTGAGTCTGGTTTTCTCTTCACGGAGACACGTAATAACTGGAGAAATTTCAAATAAAATTTGTGAGGAAGCATAAGAATGAGCTTGGATACACTGCATCAATCGTGTTGTTGGAGGACCTATTCTAAAGTGACGCTATCAGCACCATCCTTGAGTTCAGCTGCAGTAATTTCTCAGATTTTGATGCATCTGATACAATTTGGCCTTCAAGAGAAAGCGACATAAGTTGAACCAGGAGATGAATAGCTTACCACGGCTAGGAAAGGAACCGCAAAAGGAAACCAAGGGATCAGCCTGCTGCAGAAGTGAGCACCTGCTCACAGTAGGGCAGCACGATAAGACTTCATAGGCAAGTGACTTCCAACAAATGACTTCCAACTAATTGCTGAATCAAGGTTGTGAGCTCCCATTCCCCATCTCTGGCACTAAATTAGTTCCTAAATTAGTGACATGATCGTTTTTTTTTTCGTTTTTTTTTATGTAGAGTTTCGTTTCGATATTGTATACCTTATCCTTTATAAAATTCAGGAGGTTTACAACTTTTGATGCTGGCAGAAAATTGAGTTACTTTTTGAAAATCTATTCCAGTACAACAAATGATATTGGGCTTGAATAAAAAAAAAGCAATGAATGTAGGACGAGGCTTCCTCATCGTTCCAATTAGTGCCTTCAACGAACTAGATAAACCCCAATTCGTCGAGCATCGGAGACCGAAAGTGATAAAACATTCATTGAAGAAGTTTGAATGGACAATGCACAAGAATACAACAATAAGGCACATGAGGAGTTTGCATGCGACCTTTCTGACCTGATTCCATTTTGTCTTGATTCTCTTACAAAGCCTCCAATTCCAACGCAAATACCTGCCAAATGACGTCAACATTGAATGCCGAATCTCGGGTCCAAACTCCAAACCGAAACCCGAAACCCTAGTCCACTTCCTAAACCCTACAGACAAGAAGTGATGCCATAGCGATCAAATAGAAAATAAACTAAAAAAAAACTCACCACCACAACGCGTCCCAGTAACTCCTGCACCAGTACTTGAAAAGAGAGCTGCTGCTGGAGCAGCCACAGACGCCATCTTCCGCAATATGAGATCTCAGCTCGCTAACACCATCACCCAGTCGCCTTAGACCACCAACACATGCATTCTATGCTCCTCAGTTGCGTTGTGAGAGTAATTTGATCCACATCCATCCAAGCGCAGCAACTCAATTTTCAGAGTCCCCGACATTTTCCAACATCGGTCTCCTATGACCTTGATCAAGAGCCACAACCAAGGGCCAATTTTCTCACTCATCACTAATATAATATAGAATAATGAACTCAAACATGAAAAGGAGGGATTTCTTTAAATAAATTTCTATAAATGGAAAATCCATTGACTGCTTCATTTTTTTCTACTTTCCTTTCTTCTTTCTTATTGTCATTTATATTTCTTCTCTTTCAGTTTTTCTTCTCTTGTGCAGGTAGATTTCCAACAACTAGGAGTGCAATTGATACACAAGAAGAAGAAAAAATAATTTGATTAAAAGCAAGTGGTGTTGCCACATTCATACATGAATCACTTTCTAGATATCATTGTGAATGACTATATTGCCAATCAAGTTTTTCTATACCTATTATTGAAGTAAAATCTTTTCGATTTAAGTTTGCAAGGTCATGAGAACCACTCTCCTAAGATATATCATTGTTTAGGATTGAAGCCCATGTATTCAATTGCATGTGTTTAATTGATGAAAATGTACAGTTTACAACACACTTTCCTATAAAAATACATCCTTTGCTAAGATCCTTTAATGTTGTCATAAAAAGAAAAATTGAAAACATTCAAATAACGAAAAGTGAGCTTGAAAAAAACTTAACACTTGAAAGTTGATTCATTTTTTAATTTGAAGTTTTGTAAAGATGTATTACAAACAACAATCTCGATAAATAATCTGATATTGGGTGCATTTTGCATGGTGTGAAAGATTTCAACTACTTTATGATGTGAAAGGGGTATTAGTTTTCATGCTACAATGCACTAAAGATAGAAAAAATTTAATTAAAAATAGAAAGATTTCAACTACTATATGGTGTGAAAGATTTCTTCATTAAAAACGTCTTTGTTGATTTTTTGGATGTGGTTCTGAGTGAAAATCTTTGGATAGTATATTGAGTCTTTTATACCCTCATAGTATTGACATTCTTTGCTAGATTGAAAAAAGACATTAGATTTCTATTTTTAATTGAATTTTTGTACATATTCTCTGGATTTATATTTATGATTCCATTTAATTTATAGACTTTTTTGAATATTKTCTATGACCAATATTTTGGAAAAATGAATTTGCAACCATAAATTGTTGATTCTCTAATGGTCCAAGCACCAATCTATACACAATTTTGAAGCAAACGTTTGGTATATTAATCTTTAATTTGCCCTAACTAAATGTCAACCCTTATTTGTGACTAAAAATATAAACAATAAAATTTTAAAAATGGTGAATTGTAAAAGTTGAATAATAGTGTGCAACTAGTTTTCATGAGTAGTATTCTATTTGTGGTACAAAAAGTAGTAGTTTTGTAAAGAAATGTTTTTTATTTGTGTAAGTTTTTTTTAAACTAGCCTCTACATTTGAATAATGTTTGATGTTGTAAGTATTTTTTCTTCATAAGGTTGCTATTTTATGAGACAGTGTGTAAGTGGGCTTGAGTTTGTGAACTTGTGAGCATACAATTTTTAGGAAAATTCCATCTAAAAATTTTGGTCAAAATTTACTAGTTTTAGTAAGTTTAAGTACCTATTCCATGGACCTATTTCTTTGGTACCTCGAACAACCTTTACGTGCTACTTATTGGACTTCACTAGATTTTAAGAGAAAAAAAATTTGTGATTATTTGTGATTTGTTTGAATCAAATGAGATTGTTCCATTCAAATTTAGATTTTTATTATCACTCCCCTTTTGTTGCATGGGACTTCTTAGTGCCAAGAGGAGCCCCTAGATACGGACAATTTGGGGGGGAGGTCCGTAGCTAGGGGGCTCCTCCCGATGCTAAGAGGTCCCACACAACAAAAAGGGAGTGATAGTAAAAATCTAAATTTGAATGGAACAACCTCATTTGATTCAAACGAATCCTAATTAATCACCAATTATTTTTCTTAAGGCCTAACAAAGTTCAATAAGTAGCACATCAAGATGGCAAGTGCTCCATCCTTCTTTTGACACTAAGAGGTCTCAAACAACAAGAGCGCACTAATCAACCAAACAACCATTAGATCAAGATGGAAGAGTTCCTGAAGGTCCCATAAGAGGACAATGATCAACAAATCAACAATTTGATGTAACTAAGCTCATTCCTTACAAAAATAATCCCTATCAATCAAATATATTCTTCCAAAATCTTAACAAGTCTTATTACCAGCTTATCAAGACAAAAGTGTAGGTTCTTCCTATTGACCCCAAGAGGACTCTTGCTACTACAAGATAGTAAATCAACAAAAATGAAATTTGTTGTAGCTAAGCTCTTTCCACAATTAACAAATTCCTATTAACTGATTTTATCTTCTAAAATCTAAACAAGTCCACCAACTTGCAAATCAAGTATGATTGCATGTATCCTCTCAATGACCCTAGGAGGACCCATGACAATGATCAATTAAAATAAAATTCAATGTGACAAGAGTCATTAGATATAAAAATAAATTTTATCAATAAGAAAAAATCTAAAATCTAAACAAATCCAACATTCAACATCACATAAACTGAAAATTATTGGGATCCTCCCATTAGCCTCCCAAAGACCCGTGATGCCATAGGATCACATCAATCAGCCAATATTTTATACAAACTTATTTCCATCTCCATTGATCTTTTACATCAATTGGGTTTATCTTCATAATGTATACTTCTAATATTTTAGATAGTATTAAAAATTAGAATTCCCATATGAATTCAACATATCCGTAGTAATAGATTCGCAATATTATGTACTAGAATTTCCAAAAAAAAACAATAAATTTTGACCCAAAATTTTAGATGGAATTTAGTTTTAAAAATACTGTTAAGTTTACTAATGGTTCTTCAAATTTTTGAGCTCAACGCTCACATGATTCCCCCTTGACGCTCTTAGGCTCATGCTTGCACACTCATAGAATAACATTGTTTTTTTCAGTATGCAGTATTGGGATTTTGAATCCGCTTATATTTCTAGTATAGCCCCTACAATATTCACTTTCAAAATTCAATAACTAATCCATTGTATATCCAAAATTTGTGCAATTACTTGCATTTGCATGCTAATCATTTATARTCATACAAAAATTCTTCATCATCCTCTTGTACATATTTATTGTGCAAGAAAGCTTGATGGATGATTTTAGATGTTAATAACCTAAAAAAATGTCAATATATTGGATGGTTTATTAATTAACATCTCAAGAAGGAGATTTGATAATATTGCTTGTTTTTCATTTAGTAGTCTATACTAGCATAGACTGCCGTAATACTTGAATCTTTACTGTAAAGATTCTACTTCACCTCCTTCTTTATAGGGTGCCTTTACAGGTCTCTTTTCAACTTTATTAAAGATTCACTCAAATCAACCTCAATGCCATTTTCTTATCTTGACACTAACTAATTAATGAACAAACTAGAAGGTGAAGGTGAGTATGAAAACCAAATGATGAACAAATTGGCTAACAAGATAAATACACTCAAAACTCTTCTAGAAAGGCTAATAATTATAAAGGCTAATCAATGAATAGTAGTTTGAGCAAGGGTTTCAATTTGAATTGTAGCTTTTCAACTGTCTATAGGCTTGAAGTGAGGATTTTTGATATATTTTTAAATGTTGCAATTTAAAGTAGAAGCATATGTTTAGATTCTTTAAGGACTCCTCGACAAACTAAGTGGCTTCACAGTTTACAGATGTTGAGGGGCTTGAAGTGAGGATTCTATATAGGGATCTTAATGTTGAGGGTTCTAGATAAGAATCCAAATGTTGCATTCAAATAGAGAAGCATATTGTTTAGATTCTTTGTTGACTCCTCGATGAACTACATGGATCTACAAATGTTGAAAGCCTTGAAGTAAGGGTTTTGGGCATCGTTCTAAATGTTGCATTTTGAAGTACAAGCATATAATTTAAATTCTTTGTTAGCTTTTCAATAAGCTGAATGGTTAAATTGTAGATGTTGAGAGCCTTGAAGTGAAGGTTTTATTTGTACCTATATGTAATTCATTTTGTATTTATTAAAAGTCTATCAGTCAAAATTATTTATAAAGTAACAATGGACCAAAAAGATACATGCAGTCTTGTGTGTGGCCCCTCATTCATCAAAAATTTACAACTGTCGATCTTTTGTGGAATTGAAACCCCTCTATCAGAAATAAGCAACCATTGATTTATTTTTTGGAAAACAAATTGCTTTGAACCACTGCCCTTGATCTACCATCAATTTTTTACAAAAACTTTGAACCCCCTCTCCTATCTTTGATCTTTGTAAACCATTGCCCAGAAATGCGCCGTTCATTGTCCGGAAGTCTTGGGTTTGAAGTGAAATTTCATATGTTCTTATAAATGATCCAATCATTCTAAAGTACAAAAATCTTATAGCCAGATCCTTTGTAAAATTGTTTTGTGAATGACTTCTAAGATTTCACTAGCCTTGAATGGAGGTATACATATAAATCTAGCTATGTGAAGTACAAAGTTTTTGTTGAGATTTTTATGTACAACTATCATAATTACAAGTGGTTGACTTTATCAATGTCAAGAGGCTTGAAGTGACAGATTCAGATTTCAACAAATGTTGCATTCTATAGTACAAGACTTATATGAAATTTTCATATAGTGCTAGAATGAGTGTTTTTTTAGATATCTAAGCCTTTGGGGGCTTGAAGTGAGTGTTTTAGATGTCCCTATTAATGTCACATTGTATAGCATAATTATTCAATGGAATGATTTGTACATTTTTATGTGAATTTTTTACTTTTCATACATATAGATTAATAAGTTATAAACACTGATGTATATGTTTTTGGAATTTGGGCTTTTGTAGTAGACAAGTCACTATTTTTATCACCTTTATTAATAATGGCCTAAACCCCAATAGACCTAAAGACTCTAGACAAAACACAAATGTGTTATAAGATATGTTTCATATCTTTTTTGAAGTTTGTATAAAGGAGGTCAATGTGAAGTATAAAAAAAATAATATATTTGTACAATAAAAAATTATGAATTATTATTAAATTTTCTTCAAATGAACTTTGAAGATTTGACTTCAAAAATTCACTAACAATCAACCCTATTTTTTTGGCACCATTGGGCCAGATTGCACCATTTCAAAATAATTTCTACATTTTGCCAAATAAAAGTATTCTTTTTTGTGTAGAAAATTTTCATTTCTATTAAATATATGGATTGAAGGATGAAGAAATAAAATACTTCACCAAATTTTGAATAATTGCCATCTTGGCACTTTTTCAAAACCAAAAAAAAAGGTTGCCAATCATATATAATTTTTTATCTTTAGCATTTAAAAAAGTCTTTTATTGGTCAAAGTCTTAGTTTTAAATGATTTGTAAAAAAAGGCATAAGATTTAGTAATGAAAAAATCAATTTTTTTTTAAATAATAATTTTTTAACAATAGGTAAATACTAAATACTTTATGCTATTTTCTTTGTAAATTTTACTTGACCATCTGCTAATCTTAGTTTCAAATAGATAAATAAATTAAAAAATCCATACATATTGAAATTTCAAGTTTTTACAAATATAACTATGGTGTTTTAATTCTCAAAGGACARATCAACTTCTTGCTTGGTCAAACTTCTTCAGTTTTCTATAACAAAAGACACGTTTCAAATTTGTGATATCTTTTATATAAAAATATACAACTTACTTAATGTTTATTTTCAATTTTTCATTATTAAAAACATGAAAATGATTTTTTGAAGATTTTTTAAAGTATTTTCTTTGTAAGAATTGTGGTACTAAAAAAATGATTTAAATGCTATGAATTTTTTTAGAAAATTGAAGATGACAATGATAAAATTCATTTTATACTTGGTGTGTTCTTTAAACTCATCCAAGAATAATTGCTAGAAAAAACTCAAAATTGATGTAAGTTTAAGTATCCAAGTTGCTATCTCTTTAGTGTTATGGAATTACAATTTTAACATAATTTTGGATGGAATAAAAAGCACGTTATTAGAACTACATTTTCTTAGCTCAACTTAAAAACATTTGATTCAAGAATTATGTGAAAGTCTAGTTTTGACTTTCAAGTTATCCCTCGGGCTTGCAATGTTTTTCAAAGGTTAACACTTCGATATCTTATATGTTGTCCTCTATCTTTGTTATTCAATTTCTAATAATGTAAGTGACACCTTCACATAATTATTGAAGACAAATTTTTCAATATCTCACCATTTTAAATTAGCATAGAGCAAATTTCTTCCCCCCGATTATGGCTATTATTTTGTAGATGATACCAACAATATAAAACAATATAGTTTATACAATATTAGTATAAAAAGGATTGTTCACCTAATTTTTCAAAGGCGTTGTTTATTGTTGAGAGTTTCATTTGTGGTGATTTTTAGCTAAGTTGGGTATATTTGGCAAAGTATTTTTCATTTTTGAAATGATGGAAATTGGCAAAAACAATCACCTACCAATAATATTACCGTATATCTATACCTTAAATTAGTTAGTTAGTTAGTTTGTTTTACATTGTTTGATATGTTGAGATCTAAAAACCCATGAATCATTGAGCACATTCTTCATTAGAAGTAGTCACACCTCCTTCGAGAAGCCAATGGTGAGCCGTTCCGAGTGAAGCAAGTGTGACACCCCTTTTTGATGTTTGGAGCAATTTTCCATGAATTTTTTACTTGCAAAGGTGGTAGGGAGCTTTGCAACTCACGTTTAGGCAATCAAACTGGAGAATCACTTGAGAAGTTTTTCCTTAAGAACGTTTCTTCACTTCCGGAGGAGAAGAAACGACACTCTCATTTCTTGAGGAAATCAAACTACTTCTGCCCTTGCCCCGAACTCCCAATCAAAAATCGCCTCGTGTATATTCTCGAAGAGTTGTTGCCGTGCTGAAGACGGTGTGAAAATCCCTATTGGAAAGCTCTTCGTGAGAAAGGGTGCACAAAATTTGGTCCGGGGCATTTGGACTGACGGTGTAAAAGTCATGGATTTTTGAACTATCATTTATTTTAGAAAAAAAACATAAACGCTTTCACATTTCATGTCCAAATGCCACGAAACAAAGCCCTTACTTTTCTTTGTATATAAAGCTTTCTATTCGTATCAAAACGCAACTTCTCACACTACAACAAGGTTCTTGCACTCTTTCATGCCTAAAAAATATTGAATTTCAAAGCTTTTGTAAATTTCAAAATTTTAAAAGTGTTTTTTTATTTTTTATTTTTATTTTTATTTAGTTGTGGCAACAACATAGGGCATACTAGTTTGAACAAACATACATTCATTTGGATGAATAATGTTTGTGTCATCCTTAATCTACATATATAGTATATCCATCCATACCTTTAAGATAGATAGATTGTTTGTTTTGTTTCTTATGTTGAGGTCTCCCAGACCGTGTGTCCCATGAGGTGTCCCTTGATTACGTTTTTGGTACCGTCGGAAAGCCCTCGATGAGGAGGGGTGCAAGGGCTTGATTTTGTGGCATTTGGACATATAAAATGAAAGTTATTTAATTTCAAAGTTTTTATGGATAAAACAATTTTAAAATTACTTTTACTTTCATTTTGATTGTGGCAAGGGCACAAAAGGCATACTAATATACCTTTAAGTTAGTTAGTTGGTTTGTTATGGTGAGATATTACGGATCAATGGTCACGTACTAATACTATCGGAAAGCCCTTAGCAAGGAGGGGGGGGGGAGTATGGACTTTGTTTTGTGGCATTTGGACATGTGGTCTAAAAGTTGTGGAATTTGTTAGTATCAAATTCCAACAACTTTAAATGATCCGGGGATTATATTTCCAAATTCCCATTGCAATCTTGATTGGAGCAACAAAGCTAATTTTATTCATAAGCTAATGTGTTGTGTGCCATTGCCACAACCATCCATATATCAAAAGTGATGGTGTAGTTCATCTCCGATTTTGATTAGTGACTTCCACTTGTCTTTCACCTTTACTTCCAAAATAAACTCCATATATTATAAGAAAGAAAGAAAAATGAAAATGAAAATGAATTATTTTTCCTTATATGTTTATTCCCCTAACTATAATTAAACCAAAACTTTTGGACAAAACATTAGAACGTTTCTCCATTGAATTTGGTTCAAGTAGGAGGTTCTACAAGCACTCAGGCTCCAAAACCACCCACTTCTTTAGATATACACTATTTGTACATGTTGCTTTCGGATAGCCTTCAGCAATGTACAAACAAGCACTACAAGAGAAAGGGGTGTTTTAAGTATACTTCTAGTAGTACAGTCTTTTAAGTAATGACCATTGAGTAAGGTTTTTAGTAAAATTTTAGTGAAAAGACATTCTTTTTAGTAAAATTATACTAAAAACCTTACTTAACCCCTGAAATTTAAGATGACTTTGATCACCATTTGTCAATTTTTTTTGCACTATAGACTTCGAATTTAAAAATTTTTATGCTGAAGAATTCAGTTGAAATTCTAGAAATAAAAAAAAAAAAAAAAAAAAAAAAATTGATTTTCAATCTCTAAAAAATTGTTAAATAGAACTAGGTCCAAGATTGAAAGAAAAACTAAATGGTTAATAGCTCTAGGATGGGATTGAAACACAATAATCCCAATGGTGAGATTGTTCTAGAAAGTAAACTTCACCTTGTCCAACAATTTTTTTGAAAAATTGTGAAAATTGCATTTAGAAATGAATCCTGCAAGTTTTTTTTCTCAAAAAGATCCTTAGATTACCCGAAAAACAAGATTGTCCATAACTTTCTCATTACTAGTCCAAATAGAATGAATCAAAGCTTCACATGTAGAAAAGAATATATCATTTCAGAAAAGAAAATTTAAAAATTTAATTTTGAATTTCTGCAAATTTTTTTTTGCTGCCCGCCGAGTTCAGCTCAAGTAAAAATTATATTCCCACAAAGCTAATGAGTTTTTCTATCTTATGGGAAAGTTTCAAAAAGTTTCATAAAAAATCAAGGTCAGAGGAACCTACTCGAAATCCAAATTGTCCCCCGAGGGAACAATGGGACTTTCAAGGTCATTACTTAAAAGACTACAAGTGCTACTAGGACTATACTTAAAACACACCTTTCTCTTGTAGTGAATGTACATCCTAAGATTGAGGTGGGTGGATTTAGAAGCCTATGCCATGTCAACTTCAAAAATTCACAACTAATTCCACAAATCTCCAAAAAATATGAAACGACTTGGATTAGATGCCAATTCCACTTGTCTTTCAAGAATAATCTACTGAAAAATATTTTTCAAGATATTTCACCTCCCCAATATTCAGATTCAGCTCTTATAATAAATGATCGATATATGGACCTACCTTCCTCAGTTCTGACTCATCCGATTCTCCCTTCCGTTCCCTTCGATAAAATATTCCAATGCAGGAAAATGGACCGCCCGGGGCGCCGCGAGTGTTCAGTTTTGCTGCCAGGGTCAGTCAGTTTCGGGAAGGGACAAACTGAATCCTCCCTCACGGCCACTGAAAAGATGCCTGCTCCAGTCCTGACCTCTGAACCTCTGGCGCTCACTCACTCTCACAGTCTCACTCACTCAGTCAGAAGCTGCCAGCTTGGTTGTACTTTCAAACTTCCCTCTCATCTTGGCAGCATTCGCCACTTGCTCTCCCAAATCCAAATCCCTTACCACCCTTTTGTTATTTTGTTATAAAAAATTAAATATAAGTTATAGAACATGAAGGTAGCACTTGTCATCTCCCTCACGACTCGGTTGTCGTTTTGCTTGCAYTGRMCCACGTTACCACCATGTCTGTTCAAAGTCTGAAGTTCTGACTGACCAGATTAATTGGTTCCATACTGTATGAAAGAAAAGACTGAAATAGAAAAGAAAWKTTWMSG
>VACF01001689.1:65168-149801 GCA_006891605.1 Pleurozium schreberi
CTGCTGAAAAAATTTCAAATTTTYCCCGTGTACAAAGACASGCCTGTGTGAGARATAGYRAGAGCAATTGAAATTATATTTTTCARACCAAGTATGAATTTGTTATGAATTTTTGAAGTGGTTTGCCCTGATAACCAATTCATTCATTTGGAGACTCTGTTTTGTGGGAATCTATATGTTGAGAGATCGAAGCACTATATATTCTCACAACTCGGAGTAAGACTAGTAATGGATTAGTGACTACGTACGTTACACTTTCAAGCTGCGCTCCTCCTTGAAAACATTGCTTCATTGAGAACAAGATGGAGCCAGTACGTCTATTGGTGGCTCAGATAACTTTAAGTTACTATATAAGTTTATTCCCCGTCCGGAATGGCAGTCTGCATGCATTATTTCGGCCCCCAAACAAGTAACTCATAGATCTTTATACCATATTCTGTCCAGGATTAAGGAAACATTCAAAAAGTTTCCATTGTAAACAACAGTAAAAGAGAGGTCGAAAGGCCTCCGACCCTCCGTGAATATTTCGACTGAAACGAAAGTCCTGGCTGTAGGGGATCCGGGTGACAAGATCATAGTGGAAGGAAACGCGCTCACTGGTATGGGAAGGGAAGCGCGAGTAAGTATGGATGCGTGAATAGTGACACTAAATAGTGAAATTAGGTTGATAAGGTAGAAGGTCCATAAACCAACCATCTAAGCACTGGAACTGAATTTTAGGCAGGTGGAACTTCTCAAAATAATTTTCAGTGAATTTTCCTTCAAAGAGAAGAGGAGTTGGCATCTAACCCAAGTCGTTTCATATTTTTTGGATCATTTTTGAATTAGTTATGAAATTTTGAAGTTGAAATAACATAGGGCTCCAAAACCGCCCACCCCTGAAATGTACACTATTAGTACATCAGTAAAGTCTATGAAAAAACAGCATGTACAAACTGTGTACATTTATGGGGTGGGCGGTTCTAAATGCCCGAACCGTTCTTGAGCTTTCTACCTTAGTGACTTTCAGGGGTGTTTTGGAACCCTCCCAATGAAGAATACTATTGCACTGGACTGGACAAGACACGTCCCCTGCAATAGTATTTTTTCTTCCCTTTTTTTTAACCCCATAAGGACGGGCTGGGCATAGTGGAAACCAGCCTTTTTGGTGCTTTGTGGATCATTTGCGGTGAAGGTTCCGTATCCCTATCTGTATTTGAGGTCCTCTCCCTAAATTTTAAGGGGCAGGGAACTCAGAGCATCCCCACTAGGACTTCCGTATCCCTTTCCCTACTTTAGTTCGAGACCTCAGATACGGATGAGACTTGGCGAATCCTGCAAACGAGGCTCCCGACAGAACTAGAATGCAACTTTTCCCAAGTTTTGTAAAATTTAGGGATATAGAACTTGTAAAAGCTTGGTGCGGTGAAGGTTCCGTATCCCTATCTCTATTTGAGGTCCCCTCCCTAAATTTTTAGGGATAGGGAACTCACTGGTGGGGGTGCTCTTAGAGCATCCCACCAGATCTTCTGTATCCCTTTCCCTACTTTCTTTCGAGACCTCATATACATATAAGACCTAGCAAATCCTGCAACTAGGGGCAACTTTTGGAGAGTTATGTAAAATTTAGGGGTAGGGAACTCACTGGCGGGGTTGCTCTAATTTTTAGGAATTGGGATGTCTGCTCTCGATGTCCTGCTGATAGCGGATGGGAACTCAACAGGACCTCCAAGGGAACGAGACGTTCCTTTCCCTGGCGAATAGGGAACCGGCGCGACTTCCGAGGCGGAGCGACGAGCGGTGACGGTCGTTTCTGAGTCGCGACGGGTTGGAATCTTCGCGACGGGGCCTCCGTCGTCCTGTTTCCAACCGATTTCCGTAAAAGAAGCTCCGACGGACCTGCCCCACCTCGTTTGAAGGAGTCGTCAGCCCCAGTTCAGTCGGGCGGGATTGTGCTCTTGTKATTCCACTTGTAATAACTTACACTTTCACGGCAGTCATATAAAGAAAAGCATTAATCAATGCTGCCGCAGCAGTAGTAAGTGCTTGGGACTCCCCTTGGATTGGGATGTCGATGCAGAAGATGAAGATTATGAAGAGGATGATGGATTCCCGTCGGGCAAGTCACGGTGACGGTGATTATTGAATTGACGGGCGCAGCATCCACACCCCCACTCTTCCCTTCCACTACCGTCGCATGTTTTTGCCATTGAATCCATACCTTGCAGGAGCGGAGCCTGAGCTGCAGACCAAGAAGATTTCGTTTCGACCTGTTCGGGTATGAAGCTCCGCATTCGGGGTGCCGACGTCTGATTGCTGTTGTTTTGTGGGTGGGAGAATTGGCATGGGGCCAAACGATTGAGGAGTTGCTTGCAATCATCGAGTTCGTCTTCTTCTTTGCGAATCTCGGCGGAACGGGTTCCCGTTTTCCTTCCTTCTGTTGCATTGTCTRTTGTAGAGAAACTTCTGTTCTCTCCGACTATTGGTATCGTCAGGATTTTGGGAAGGTTTCTTTAGGTCCTCGCGAGGGGAGATAGAGAGATGGATGTCTGGCGGTGTCGAGAATTCGTCCGTCTCGGAGTGCCAATTTGTGTAGGCCAGTTGGGGAGTGCGCCCTCTCGTCTTCCCATTTCTTCTTGCTGAGCCTGAAGCGGGTGGGGTGGTTCTATTTTGGTGCATTTTGCCGAATTCACTTGGCCAGTCGAGGGGGCGCCATGACATGAGGCTGTGTACGCGTTGCTTGGCTTTCCGTCGGAGTTTCAATTGCTTGATTGTCTTTAAGACATGGGACACAGCCCTGCGTGCATCTTGGGATGGAAGAGTAATCGGGATCCCCAGGTTCTTGCCTTCCTTGGCAAGACTTCTCGTCATCTCATGGGTCCTGTACTTCTGTTATGGTTTAGGGTAGGGAATCTCAGAGCAGCTTATTGTTGATCTTCCCGGCTTGGAAGTCCTCCTCTGTTCACTTTTCGATGAGTGGGCCCAGAATTGCTTTGTAGGCGGTGTTTTTTTACAGCAATCGGAACCATTTTGCTGACAATTGTAGAGTTGACGGTTACCTTCTCGGGTATTGTAGGGGTGTCCACTTTCAGACTKTCAATGGTTGTACGTTTGTGCAAGCCGTTTCTGTTTTGTGTTGCCTAGTGTTAATTAGTGTTGAGGGCGAGAAAAGTATGTGGTAGGCTGTGGTCGTACTTCCTGGTGCACGCCTATTCCTTGCATTTCGTGGGTTGCACGTTTGTGCACACAGGTTTGACGCTCTTGATTCTTGATTGAACTTCTTAGTTAGTTTGACCTTAATTACCGAGACTGTGTCTTTGTGTGAGAATTAGTGTCGTGTCGTGAACACAGGGAGTTGAGTTCGGAACGCATATATTTTGTTATCTTATCATATTGCGGGTGTACAAAGCATACGGGTCCGTATGTTCCTTTTTGACTCCGACATAATAATTATTGACGCACTTTTCTGTCCCAAGTTATTCCCCTTACTGTACGACTGGGGTCGCACAGTCACTGTGAGGGAGGTACTTCCAGCAGATGGTCCAGATGTCATCACAATCTGCACCAAGGTTTTTTTTCTTGTAATCTTTCCTCTTTAATTCTTGGAGACCGGGATTGTCGAAAGGAACATTCACCTGATGCACCTGGTCGTGATCTGGATCGATCGATCGGCTGTCTGTTTACACGATTGTCGATGGGTGGCCATTGAGTTATAATTATATACACTTGAAGGTGTATTAAACACATAACCTCAATGGAGGCAACCAAGAATTGGATACAGAGAGCTTGATTATGTTTCATAATCGTGTCCTGTGGCGTTACGGTTTCCATTGTTTAGAATCTTGCTTGACTATGATAGAACGAGATCCAACCGTTGAGGTTCTGTCTGGTCATTTGAAAGGAGTGTCTCCTTATGGAAATAACATCTCTAGCCACTCCCGTGGTTTAATATGTTCTTTTATTTCTCATATTGGGGCTTTCCTTTCACGTTACCTAGTCCATAAAATTAGTCAAGTTAAGAATGACGAAGTGCACCTTGAGTACTTTATCAAATGCTTCACCAAATTTGTTCAATTATCTGCGATCACCCCTTTCGCTGTACGCTCTATTGATCTTTCCTTCTGCACATAGTTGCCTGTGTCATAACCAACCACTATTGATTATTCATCGATGTGTTTAACTTTACTGAAGGATCTGTTTGGTCTTAACAGAAATCACTAGGCCGTAAAGGACAATGTCGACTCACCCAGATGGAAACACTTTGGGCCTCACCAAGCACACTCCCCCAGACGTTGCTGAGGTCGTTCTTACACCTAAAATGTCAAATGTTAACTCTGATATCTCATGCATAAGATAATTCCTTCTTTCGCCCTGTCTTCTCAGYCTGTGTGCACCTGATTRGGATCGAGACTAAGTTCTCTGATGTATCCATTTGATTTACAAATCGTGCGTGATCCATTGACAGTGCTATTACACAGTCGCCTGTAATATGTTGATAATGAACTAGTTGTCATATGTGTATCAGATGGACATAAGGGCCCATGACGGAGCTCTGTATGAATGGGAAGGAGACGTGTTGGCGCTCGGCGTATTTGAAGATAATCTTAAGCGGACTGAAGAAGATAAATTTCTTCACCCAGGCCTCGCGGAGCTTGACTACAACATGGGTGGGGTCTTGGGAGAACTCGTACGTATCCTGCCTCCAAATCTTTACATACTCGTGGGGTTGAGCCGTCGTAATTATTAGTGCAAATCATTTAAACAGGTGTATAGTCTTATGGATTCGATGTTGACAAAAGTTGAGAAGGAAAGAATTGACCTGGAGAAGCTCTCTATGGCTACTGGACTTAAGGTATGCTAGTCGTTAATATACTTTTATTGTAGACTTTATAATGAATTCTTCACTCCATAATAACAATCTGCACTGACTGATAGGACGGTGCATAATTTTCTGTTTCAAGGTATTGATGAATCTAAGTGTAGYTTAATAACTAYAACTGTAGTTTTCTCAAGCAATGATAGCCTATTTGTTTCTGGACTCTCGCCTGTTCCTTAATGGATAGAGATTTCATGGTTTCAAAATGACCAATTTGATTGGTCATATCGTGAAAAATATAATGCAGATGAGGCTAAATTTTACATCGCTAGAATGAATATGAACATTGCATATCTTGGTAAAAAAATAAGTATAATTGATTRTAAGAAAGTCCCCGTATGAGCCGCTCAAGAGTGATACAGAAGACATGACACACATCTCGGACGTTCGTGGCACTTGGGGGTTAATGTTTTTTGTTACGTGATTGAGCATCTTTCAAATTCTTTCTGAGGATTATTTTCAGAGTCCTTTACTCGTTTRTCGCCACCAATTCGAGCTTACTGTAATGAATGTGACAAGTTGGTGGGCAAGTTCTGGTTAGATGCGTAATTAGATTGCTTTACGCACAATGTGAAACTGATTGAGATTTAAGGCCGTAGTAGAGGTTGGGGGTGGTGTCTGCCGTTTCAATTGAAGAACAGAAGAGAATTGTGGGGATTTGGGGGATGATGCCAGGCCAAACCGTCAAAGTTGACACAGGTGGCAGTGATGTCACTAGGCACCGGGAGCGATCGAGATGAAGCACTGCGGCGAGCAGTATGTATCACTGCCGGGGTTATTGTTGCAAAGCAACTGGTGGCGGCCCCTGCCAACGTGCTGACTCCAGGTGCTTGGGCACTTCCTCWTTGTCTACTCCAAATGACCWTTTGTGTGCAGGAATATTCGTATTCAATTTATGGTTTCCGGTGCGCACAGAGTGTACCGAGGATAGTAATTATTCGGTTCCTAAACTTCTGAATCGGTGTTCATTTGCAAGTGCAGGTGAGGTTCTTCGATGGAAATTTTCCTTGCTGCTTGCCTATGGCTTGCCTATTGAAAGTATTCTACTCGGTTCATCGTAATAACCCTCCAGTTTTGCATGAGTTTTTCAGGAGCTCTTGCTGACGCAGCAGTGAGTATTGCCATGTCGCATAGTGAGGTGCTGAGCTGCAGCATTCTGGAGAAAGATGAATGCGAGGTAGTCATTCTCTTATTGCAGTTGTGTTTGCAAAGCCATTAGATATTTATTATTTTCTCATAATGCTGAGTTCGGTGTTCAAGGCATCCTTGTGACTTTGTTAYAGTCTGGTCTGAAGAGAATTATAATTTATACCCTTCTCCTCATTTTAAGCCCTTAGAGCAACAAAATAKACAGAGCTGAACCTTCCTGGTTGCTTAGATTGATTCGGCTTTTTGTCGAAAAATGCTYGAGCCTCTAGACTCCTGAGCATTATCTAGTCTTTAATGCTTAGTTGCCTAGTCCATGCGTATATAACTGTTTCTTGGTTGAGAGGGAGAGGGGTACAACCCACTCCCGGAGGTTTTTGATTCAGTAGCTCAACTTAGCATTATATCCCAGCGCTCAAAGATTACCTAACTTAGTCCTATCACTCCGGCTCTCTATCCTCTCTCTGTAGCCGTGCCGAGTTGGTCTTAGAATGAACGATGTCCTCTCGTCGCTCGCCTCTAAGTCATATGACGGACTCACGTGGAACTCGATTTTGCAGGCTCTTGGAATGGGGGCGTTTTTGGGTGTTGCGAATGCCTCAGATCAACCACCGAAGTTCATCCACTTAAAATACGTGCCTCCAGATGGGGTTGTCTACAAGAGGGTGGCCATTGTTGGTAAAGGTAGGATTCTGATATGTTTAGACACCGAAAATGGTGTACGTCTCTGGAGGATTTTGGGTTGGAAATTGACCCTACTATTGCATGGCAGGTATCTGCTTTGACTCAGGAGGTTACAACATCAAGACAGGTGTGAATTGCGGTGTGGAACTCATGAAATTCGATATGGGCGGAGCTGGTGCAGCACTTGGAGCAGCCTCCGCCATTGGTGCCCTTAAACCGAAGGGAGTTGAGGTACGATCGGTACTTTGTGGAGATTTGGACCGCTGTCTTTTGGGGATTCGCATGGACTTGCCACCTGCACTATAGAGTTAACATCTTGCCTGTTATGATTGAATCAATTGATAGGCGTTAATAATATCAAATCAATGGTGGGGTCTGCAGGTTCACTTTATCAGTGCAGTATGCGAGAACATGATCAGCGGCAGGGGCATGCGCCCTGGTGACATTGTAACAGCTATGAACGGCATCACTATTGAGGTTCGTATAATCTGTCCAWTTTTTGTTCAGTATTTTGAGAACAATGGAWYTTGCTYRCTTGTTGTCAAGGACGAAGTTTTGAGGTATTTTCAATCCTTCTAAAAGGTTTGTATGTGTGTAAACAGGTTAATAACACAGACGCAGAAGGGAGACTGACTCTTGCAGATTCCTTGGTGTACGCTTGTCGTCTTCGTGTGGATGCGGTATGTTAAGTATGATGGGAAAGTTGATCAATAATAATCACATTGTCTATTACTGCCAGTATTGTTGTTTGTACAGCCTTGTTCTGGGTAACATTTAGCCCCTAGAGATCTGGATTAAAGGACCTTTTTGTCTTTAAAGACTAATATTCAACTATAAATATGCCTTTCAATGGATAAATTGGTGGACAAGCGAGTCGATGCGTTTGATTCTTTCACGTGTTGGACTGTGCACGAATGAACGGTCTCTTTTATAGAAGCTAAATAAATCTCACGTTGGGATAGAATGCTGCWTCGGGGRTSTTCCATGCAKMATASACTGGCAAYYCCCACGGGGGATGTCTCTTGTGGGRACATTCTACWGCAGAGGTCACCGATACAACAYGTGTCCCCTCCGTTTGCTTAAGCGTGCATGTGACTATCCTTTTGAGCAAATGAACCTTATTTTCTACRCAGATTGTGGACCTGGCAACCTTGACCGGAGCATGCGTGGTGGCTCTCGGACATGATGTGGGCGGTAAGGACTTYGCTCTTTGTTTTGCTCATGTGGCGGAAGTTAGATGTTATACTGTGWCSAAKKGTCAACCTCTTWTTCTCAACTGAACYATGCCATTCGTTCTTGGTACAACTGAAAATTTTGTTCTTTTGCGAGACTGACTTCAAAATTCATTACCTCTGTGAAAGACACGATTTTAAATTACCGCTCACTCCATCGGACGCAGGATTCTTCACTCCTAGTGCTTCCATGGCACAACAGTTAGAAACAGCTGCACAGATTGCTGGAGAGAAGATTTGGCGAATGCCGCTCGTTGAACCGTAATTATTGTTCAGAACCTCTTTAGAAATTTCCACTACTATTTAGCTTCTGGTTTTCATCATAATTACGTGATCTAGTTGATGGTGTGCGCAGGTCATGCTTGTGCTGAGCCCAGTCGTGTTGATCACAAGATAGTTTCGTTTATTTCCATTTAATCAATTGCTACCTGATTGTTGTGAGTGGTGGTTATGAAGGTACAAGGAAGCACTCAAAAGTCCCATTGCTGACCTCGTGAACACAAGCGGCCGCGATGGAGGTAGCATCAAGGCAGCACTTTTCTTAAAAGAGGTATAGATGGTCCTATTACCCTGTTCTTATGTTCATTTTACGTCATGTCAATCACATCCTGGTTAGATCCTTAATTTGTGCTCTAGCGTCAGGTCTTTCAGAGGAATTTCACATGTAGTTATCAATGCTGTGGTCATATACTCTAAAATGGAGTGTTTCAGGGTGCTAAAATTGTGAAATTCAAGTGCGCTCTAATAACTAGGACTTGTRTAGATTTGAGGTTTCAGTCTGGCAACTGAAACTTGCGCCAAATTCAGTAAAATCCCACAATTTTAACGAATGAGGTTCTGCTTGTCCTGAGGACAATAAACTTTGACTGGTATCATATGTACCTTCTGCATTTGAAGTCACTACACTCAACTCTCTCTAATTGCACAGTCCCTGTATGTCCTCAAACTCTGTCATGTTGTGAACACATGTTTGTGCATTTAGAGTGCCACATGCAGTGCAAGTAGAGAGGGTTAAGCGAACGTTAAGGGTTGTCGATTTTCTTTTCTAGATCATGGCAGATTTGATAAGGTGGTGAGGTGGGATGTTGCAGTTTGTGGCTCCAGGGACGGAATGGGCACACTTGGACATCGCTGGACCGTCATCAACGTGCCTGAATTTTTGATCATAGTACACGAGTGCTGGAAAGTGTTGAGTTTGCTTCGAATGTTTTGGAAGATTTGTTTGCGAATTAGTAGTTTCTGCTTTGTGATTGCTTGGAGTGATCGAGGGAGGGAGTTTGCGCGTTCTTTGTTGGATCGCGGCGGTGCGGTTTGGTCTGGTTGGGCTTTAATTTTCTGGTTTGCGTGAGGGTTGGACTGTGAGAAAATGAGTCTTGGTGGAAAATATTCAACAGTAGCGTTTTATTGAGCTTCCGGGAAAGCTTTCAAGCATACTTGATAGAATTGATTGAATTTTGATTATTAATGATAAGAAGTTTAATGAGTTATTCCAATTGGTAAAGCCTCTCATGTGGTCTTTTCAGTTTTGTTGAAGGATTCAATTGCTAGCTCGTAATGAATGTATTGCACTTCTGAATCCTTATTTGCTGTGGATTTTCTCGTTTCTTTTGTTTTGAAATTCCGTGTTTGATGTCAGCTCATTAAGCATGGCTGGAACAGTGTGTGGAAACACAGGAAACTGTTGATTTTTTGGAGATGTGAATGTTCTAATTTATACGCGGTGTTCCTCCTGTCTGGAAGCTCCGTGTGAGCTCTCAATTCAGCTCTTTCAGTTTGKACAGTATATTCTTGGGATGTATCAGTTTTGTAGAGATTGAAAGTCAATATATTGATTACTCTGAGTGACTTTGTTTGCCCGTATATGCTTGTTTAGGGGTATATGATTTAGAATCTCACTCAGGCCCTGCGAAGTTGTATCTTTTGGGGGGAAAGTTCTGTGTTCAAATGTGCTGGTTTGGGGGGAAGAAGGGAATGACAACATTGAAACTTTTCGATGCCGTTGATCAGCCGTGTTCATTTGAAGATGCTTTGTGCTTGGTGATATTCCATGCCTCACTGGTTTAGTACGAAATTATCCTGTTTCGATAGAGGTATCGACATTGTTGCTCTTCTTGGAGTACAATTCGGGTCATATTCAATGCTCATCTGTGAAGATACTAAATTTAGCTGGGTGCACTTCTGATAGGCGATGATCGGTAGTCTTCAGAATACCTATAAACATCCTCAGTAATTCGCCCGAATTAGAGTGCTCAGGAAAGGATCGCAAATATGTGGAACAGGTCCTGGCCGAGCTGGCTACTCTTTACAGGTCAGTCATGCGTTGAAGTACCAATTTTCCTTATTCTTAATCGGCTTACTCTTAATTAGGGCTTACGAAAATGATATTTAGCATAAGCTGTCTCTTTTTTTTTGAGGGTTTYAGTCGGATCTTGTTCACGATTGTGCAGTAGGCTTGTAATGAATGATGTCGACACTGAAAGCAAACACATTTTGCAAAGCAAGAGTTTCTCTAACCTTGTTTGGGTGCAATGCAGTGCTTCTTGCGTCTTCGACCTATGTTACAACTTCAGTTCAGTCTGAGTGCTACATGCTGGACAAGGACGGCTATCTTTACGACTTCGTATCCTCTCTTTGATACTAAATAATCCTTGGTTTATRTTGTACTTTTATTTTATTTTWATTATTAAGCCGATTGCCTTCTTCTCAGTCGTAGGAATGTCGTAGAACAGGGTTAGCGGAGAGATGAAGCGACGAAATAGTGAACGTCATGTGTATCGGAAGTAGCTTCTGATATGTGTTCTTCGTGAGTTTTTTTCTTAATCAAGTATGACCGCAGACAGATTTGAAAGGAAAGGAGTTTCAATTTATCGACGAGGTATGTTTCGAATCCTAAGAGATTGAAGTTAAATTTGTTACCCTCGTGATAAAAGTTCAGTGATTTTTCAACAAGTCATTGTGGATTCCGTGTACCCTTTGATGTTTGGGGACCAATGCGTTCTGTTTGTGACGTGGTATGTTGTACTGAAATGCTGTCTAGTTTAGTCCTCTCATTATGGTTTCTTTTGGTGTGTCAGGATGGAACATATACAATCCGTTTCTGCAAAGATGTGCAACTCAAAATTGGCAAGGTGATTAATTTTGTGATTAATTTTAAATGCARTCATCAATTGTAGAAGTGGGTGATCTTCTGATTGAATTATCACCTTCAAACRGACTTTCTAATTTATGTGTATCTGGCATGCAGTCTGTAGTAAATCTTGGTCGCTTTTCACCAGTGCACACTTTCGCGCGGAACGTTTCTGATAAATTCGTCCAAGTGAGTACCCTTGTGCTATTGAATACAGTAATTTTCACCATTGAAAGTCGAACTTGTAGTTCAGAACATTTGATTGTTTATTGTTTACATGTGACTTCACATTGAATTGGTCCCCGAGGTGAAGTGGCATCCCTTGAAATTCATTCGTGATCACTTGTGACGCTGCTCGGTTTTAAATGATTGGGAACGTAATCTTTGCAGGAGTACAGATACGGTGATTTACAAGGTTGTGAAAATGAAGGCTATGATGACATCGGAAGGGGGTCGACGGTAGTTGGCTCAACAGTCAACTCTGTTCTTGGCTTCTGTTCTGATGTATGAAATCGCGTGGGTCTGCTAGGATGGATTTTCTTAAGTTCTCGATTGCTCAATACTCTAAGATTCTGTTGTAACGCAGGTGGCTATTGGGTGTGGTGAGTGTACACCCCGGAATGGGTGTGGAGGTACACAAAATCTATTTGCAAACACTTACAGTTCCTTCTTTTTTAGGACAAGAGATACACTGAGGAATCGTTTGGCTTATTATGAGCAAGTCCTTGTAAATTCTGTTAGTCACTTATCGTTGAGATATGGTGCTTTGCGTTGATCTCCAGTGGGCTTACTTAACCATTGCAGATCCCGATGGTTGCATATGCTTTGTGAATACAAAACTGAACCGCGTCGTTCAAGGGTTAATGAAGTCTATTGAATGCTCAAAAACTAATGGTTACCTCAAAAAAATTTGCGTCCATGGATTGCTTTTGAACTGCGTCATTCAAGGGTTCATGAAGTCTATTGAATGCTTCCAATCCTAATGGTTACCTCAAAAAATTCTGCGTCCATGGACAACTTTTGAAAACTCATGATGTTGTTCTAGAGACTAACTAGGGTTTTCCTTTAGGGTTCATGTTAAAATTGGGTATTGCATTTTGGCTACTTTTTCTTTTGGATGTGGTTATCGAGACACATTTGTGTTGTGGTATTTGTTAGATTTCACTTAGTCTTGATTTATGTTCTAATCCCTTCTAAGGACCAATTTTCTGTTCAAGGGATAATGGAATTTGGGAAGGTGATGGTGAAGTAAAAAAGTGATTGGATGTTTCTAAAAATTTGATACAAGATGTAGACATTCATTCCCTTTGTGGAAATGTAAAATAAATTCTAATTAGATGTGTGGCATAATAGTTATACTATTATACTACTTGGAAAAATCTAAGCAACCTAGTCAATGTGGGCATCTTTTGCTAAATTATTCATTGACTTTTAAATTTTTGCATGTATGTAAATAACATGATACAATATGTAGCTTTAAGAAAAATGTTTATAGGAAAACAAATCTCATTCCTAGAGGAATCAAAACTCTACTAACCTTATCGTGCTTCTTTGGAAAAGAATTTTGTCTTACACTGAAATGTTATTATCTTGAAATCTTCATTTTCAAAATTCTTGAAACTTTTTTCCACACACAAAAATGTTTGTGTCACAATTTTCATTGTCTGATTTCAAAAAGACTTCAAAATTCGTGAAACTTTTTTCCACACATGAAAATGTTTGTGTCACAATTTTCATTCAAAAAGACAATTTGTGCATATAGATTTAAAGAATAATAATATTTGAAGTTAGGTTTTTTCTCTCACTTCAAATATTATTATTTTTTAAATCTATAAGGTCAAGTCGGCTAAATTTTTCCCATATCAAGAAAATTCCATTCTATTTGACCAAAATTGAAAGCAAAAACATTTTTTTTGAACTTTTGTATAGTTGGAGTTCAAAAAGACATGTTTTTGCTTTCAATTTTGATCAATGCACCAAAAAATGGCATTTTTTGACAATTTCTCTTTAAAAACATTCCTAGTCTTTTAGAAAATAAGAAGCCTTTGACTATCTTATGGAAGACCTCATATTTATTAATCCTATTGTGATTGATTAGAATCTAAGGATTATATGGTGTGATATGAATTTGATATGTCTATTCCAATGCTGAATAGGAATGTTAATTTCAAGAAAAGGTTTCAAAAAATGAAACCCATTAGGGAATCAACTACTCAACCCATTGGATATAACTTACAATAATAAGTTTATCACATCACTTTTGTCTTGGACAAGGGAATAAAGGAAGTACTCTAATAGTTTGATTTCACCCTCTTTTATTATACATACCCACGTATGTAAACATCCATACGTAAACCACTCCTAAGAAATTGCTAGTTCATTTTCTGGGAGAGTTCTACAACAGAATCAGCCGAAATGCCCGATTACGCGGGGAAACCTACGCAATTGAACATTATGCATTCTTCATCCAATTTTATTATTTCATCCCTAGTGTTTCATCCAACTTTGATTTTCCTCCTTGTGATTTACGTCGAGCAATGTCCCTCGTCATCGGGCATTTTGCGATATAAAGCGCCTCCTCGTTGTGCTCTGCCCTCCTCGTTGGCCTTTTATATTGCAAAATGCCCTCCTCTTTGGGCATTGCCCTATATACTTGAATAGTATATAGTATGGAGTACTATTCTGTAGTCTATTCCCTGGTTTGGTTAAAGAACAAAGAATGTGATATTACAGAGTTGGGCTATGGCGTCTTCGGCATGTCCGGTTCTTCCAGGTTATCAATATGATACGAGACCCAGATATCAATATCAAGYCCATGTCCTGGGCATTTTTCAATCTGAATCTCGAATCGGCCATCCATGAATGCATTCTGGCAGCGCGATTGCTCAAAATTTTCCGAGTGCAATTTTGCAGAAGGCGGATTTCATGTAAATTGAGGTCTTTGCAGCAATGTGGCATGCTTCTTTCCAGTTCTTCTCTTCCGGAGTGGAATTTTCTGGCCATTTGGATTTTTCAGGGGGCATAATGCATTCATGGTCACTTCCGGTTTTACATCCAGGGAAGAAATCTGCTTAGAAGAATTTTTTGCGATCTGAAGGAAGGCAGGTTCTCATGGCGATCGTAAACACAGCGTCCCCATCAATTATGTGTTTTCTGTTGTTGCTGCTGCCGGTGATGTTTGCTGCAGTTGGTGCGACTCCGATGTGGACCAAGCATACCAACAACTGGGCTGTGCTCGTCTGCACGTCGCGTTACTGGTACGTATACTATCATCTGCGAGTGAATTTCTAAACAATTTTGTTGATCGTGGATCAGTCATTTCGAGACTGGCGATGCGGAGTATGATTGTTAGGGTTTAGGGGTTTTGCTTTCATGGTTTATTAGGGTTTGTAAGTGGCAGATTCGGAGACTTTTTCTGCTTGGTGAACATGCCTCGATTTTGATGGAAATCCTCTTGCGAATGTTGCTCATGTCCTTTTCGCAAATGCAGGTTTAATTACCGACACATGGCAAACACGCTCTCTTTGTACAGGCAAGAAGTTTACTATCTCGATGTCCTGCAAATTACTATTTCTTGCAATCCTATCTCTTTGTGCATTCTTTTTCGTTATGATTGCTGGAAGAATGTACACACTAGAGCCAACATGGCCCTTGAATAGTTGTGCGAAGCAAGTAATGCTGTCTTTAATAAATGAACTTATTTTAGACCTAGTGGTGTGCATTTAGGACAGTGAAGCGACTAGGTATCCCCGACGACCACATCATTTTGATGCTTGCTGATGACGTAGCCTGCAACGCCCGGAATATGTAYCCAGCTCAAGTGTTTAACAATGAAAATCACTTACTCAATCTCTATGGCGATCAYATTGAGGTATGACTTGCTCAGTTATACATGTTCAGTTTCACTGTGGACAGTGCATTGACGAGGATGTACATTTGCATGATATTCTCATAGTCTCACACTGTGTGTACTTCTCAACTGCAGGTTGATTACAGAGGCTATGAAGTCACTGTTGAAAATTTTCTTCGGGTTTTGACTGGACGCCACGATGCTGCCGTTCCGAGGTCGAAACGACTGCTTAGTGACGAAGGGAGTAATGTGCTTCTCTACATGACAGGTCATGGTGGTGATGAGTTTCTCAAGTTTCAAGATTCTGAGGAGATTCAGAGCCGTGACCTAGCCGACGCCTTCGCTCAAATGCATGAGAARAGAAGGTGATGATACCATCAATATTWTTTCAWCTCAATTCCAYCAATATTKTTCWCWTAWAGATGTGCAGTGCTGGTYCTCTTATGAATGTAATCCTTCATAGTTRTAATTGTAGAGAAATATGGAGTTCRTTTAGGTACCCTTGTCCACACATGACTTTACCTGATTTCTACRAGCTGYMTAGTTACTTAGGTTAATAGCTGYWTTTKGGGKTGTTMATTTTGCAATWTAATGACGAACAAGGTTTCTGCAGATACAAGGAGTTATTAGTGATGGTGGATACGTGCCAAGCAGCCACTCTACACTCCCAGGTGCCTATATTTGTCGCTTCCATTTCCCTATGATGGAAAGGTTCTTTCAAGTATTTCTTTATAGATGGTCCTTTTGGCTTGCTGCCTCTGACATATAAGCGAAACAAGCTTGAAGTTTCTTTACAAGTGGWTAGCCTTGATGTGAGTCTCGCAATGCATGTAACGGTGTTCATTGATTGGGCCTCACCTCCTTTTGTCGTTGGGTCATTGCTACAGCTTTACTCGCCAGGTATACTTGCTGTGGGGAGCAGTTTAAAAGGAGAAAATTCTTATTCTCATCAYCTCGATGCAGATGTACGTGTATCACTGAACTTTGAGCCTCKTCAGTTGTYTCCCTCTAATTGTTCATCGCACACATTCTATCAAWTGGTKTGAAGCTTTAAAATTTTACTGTCTTCATATGCTGTAACTGGGAGTTTTAAGTTAAACATTATTAACCCCTTAATGCTCAAATTGTCGAGAGTTTCCGCTTTCATATCTCTACGAATTGAATTGTAGGGTATGATTTCTTCTGTATATGGATACCCTTTTTTACCTTGAAGTTTTCTAAATATTATGTTTKTTGAACTATAGAAGTATTTTTTGGGAGTTACTAGAATTGACTGTTCTCAGATAGGCACTTCGTTGAGAAACTGGAGGGTGKGACCTGACAGGTTGGAGTCTCAGTTGTGGATCGGTTTACCTACTACACTCTGCAATTCTTTGAAAACATTGACATCCATAGCAATGCCACTCTACAAAGGTTGTCAATTTTCCATATCCRTGAYATTCCTGCTTCTGAAATTACCKTGCCGTGTTAGTTTAGYGATTTCTAAGRAGGCRTGTTYAGATTAATAACACARTAATTGCTTCSTTYAYTGYTTATGRTGGCTCTTYAATTTCTARTTAATGATCAGCTGATGGAATAMTTGCGTCRTAGACAGAAATCATATTTCTTCATTGACTAGCTCTTTCTACCACTTGCTCGCCGATGTAACGAGCATCATCGTCCACTGGAGGCCCCACTGATGCTCACAGAAGCTGCTTCATTTACGTAGTTTTGATTATTTTTAAGTGCGAGGTTTGTGTATTCTGACACTCCTTGGTTTCACAACCTGTAGCTTGTTTCAATCCTACGCCCCAAGTCTACTTATGTCACACATGGATTATAGGGCGGACCTATTTTCTCGACCGCTGGACAAGGTGACTGCTTGTTCTCTCTAGTTTGAATCATCACTGTGGACAAGTTGGGCTGTGGTACAATACAGTACCCGGAAAGAAACATACACAATTTTCCATTTACAGCTGCGAGGGAAAAGTGTGTATGTTTGTTTCCGGGCACTGTACTGTAACCAAGGCACTGCTCTTCTCATGTTTACAGTGAGGCTTTCAATTCTTTCGATGCAACAGTTTTCAAACAAGGTACACCTTATGCATGCTTTGATGTGCTCTTGTTGTAGGTGCTGGTAACCGACTTTTTTGGTTCAGTGATGGGCATCAAACACACTGAGGCTGCTTATGTGGGTTTTACTGGGCGTTCCAAAGAATCGACGAGTTCTCCGAAAGACTCCTCTTCAAGCCAGATAGTTGATGCTGTCAGCAAGCTTCCTTTTGAAGTCTCTGTGGAGRAAAATAAGGTAAAATGACTCRCATCAGKTTTTTAACGCTGAATGAAGCAKTATTCATAAGTTCARAGAGTACATAAGCTTAATTATTTGAACATTATGGCCAAACTACGTTTATTCATTCTTCTATGTGGCCTGTTCCAGGRGTTAGATGAGAAGGATTTAAACGTGGAGAAGATGAGGCATTGGCTCCTGACCACTGACAATGATGCAGCAGTCCTTCTGGGTTTRCTTGCACTKGCTTCGGCAGTCGCARTATCATCCTTTASTTTCCCTGGCTCATGAAACTATCTRTCCCATTGCWCCAGATACTGGGTATGGAGTTTCTTTTTKCACTGATAACCCAGATGTCATTCTTTGGGACAATTGTTCAATCAATTACTCTGCAAGGACCCTGTGTTAGGCAGCACCTTTGAGCGCAAAAGTGCCAGAATAGATATGATATGAATATTGACCAGTTTCCGGGTGATCAGCTCAGATGACAACAATGCTCACTGTTGTATTTAGATGATGAAGAAAGCAAGAATGTTTGCAAGGTTCTTGTACATCCACGTCGCGCCATATGCCGGCCACAGTGTCTGGTGGGAATTGCAATGCAGTCATCTTGGGACCAAGATAGCAGGTCCTGCGTGCGAATAGATAGATTGCACCGGACATTTTTGGCCGACATCAGAAGAACTTCCTGTCATTTGGCTTCCAAGGCTTAATTCCTAATATTACTATTGCATACCCTGGGAAATCTTTGGGTTTACCTGATGATGGTAATCCTACAACACACAATAATTAAATTGTTGGTATTGACTTTGAAACTTGAAATGTGCGACTTTGGACATATGGATGGTCTAGGATGTGGAAAGACTCAAGGGACCATATTTGCGAAGTGGTGCCTCCTTTTTCATCAGAAATCTTAGTGCGCTTGAAAGACCAAGATGTTAGAAGATGCTGTGGGTAATCTGTATCAGGAGTCTCTGCATGCTTTAGAAACAAAATAGCAATTGGCTGGGCATTTTTGTTGATTGTTGCAGTAGTAGCCATGGCGAAGGGAGGTTCTGGAGCTTAAGCAGACACCCACCACCACCGCGTCGATTCATATGGTTACAAGGTATGAGCACCCATTATCGCCACTTATTGCAATTWCTCCACAGGCAGCTCAARTAGTGAATCCCCGGTGTGAAAWATGTTCRRTATGGGTACATGSTCCCACAWTTGGTGTGCGRYCATCAGCCCYCTGTGTACATTTTCACAGATGGGATTCAATATGAGCGTAGCGTATGGCGCAACGTGGATGTGGAAGGGTGATAAAACACGAAAAATACCATGCCTCCATGATCTTTTATTGGGCGTCGATATTAGACAGTGTTGATGATGGGTGGATATACCTTGAATCATGCAATTTCTGACCAATGTTGTATGCTGCAATCGACTAGAGATGTGCATTARGTCCTTGGCAATCGTGCCCTCATCTTGCCGATAGTAAAGGCAGCATCTACAAACTGTTACATCCGACGGAATGCATATAAGGGATGCAAGTTAGACAATATTGTAAGTCTTAACTGAGTTCGACAAGGATCTGAGTTCGACAAATCATATATTTTCTTTTTTCTAGCCGTGACCATCGAAAGCGCCCCTGGAGGCTGAAATAGCGCAGGAAACATGGGAGAGCAGCCACTCACCGACTCCTAAAAATACTTACGATTCCTAAGAAAAGATTGAGTGTCAGAACTGCATTACTTTTCCGTGTTACTTTGGCACTATTGAAGGAACCCGTACTTAAATTATAAGTAGCGGTGAGGCCCGTCCTCTTCTCTCGGGCCATGGCAGATCTCAGTTAATGTACTGGATCTGCAGTACTTCGGCACCCCCAGTAACGCAATCTATCTGCACTGACACATCTCACGGAGTACGTGGAGATTGAGATCTGCCACTCTCACTCCAACTGTGACTACATCGATCGATCTCGTGGACTTCGACCAGCAGCACAGACACAGAGAGAGCGAGCGAGAGAGAGATGGCTCAGGCCAGAGGCGGGGCAGCGGCAGCCGCATTGTGGGCGAGGACGGCGTTTCTTCTGGTGAGCRCGGCCGCGATGGTGCACGCAGCCGACCACAGCGTGGGCGGCGCCTCCAACGGCTGGACCAAACCCAATGGCAACACGCTCCCGGTCACGTACTTGCAAGATTGGGCATCGACCGAGTCCTTCTATCGAGGAGACCGTCTGTGTAAGTGGCCAGCCTCGCTCTCTCGCTCGCTTGGTTCCTCATCTTTCCCCCATCCTTGTATTGATCGAGAAAACCAATGCCTGCGTTCCAATTCATCCCCCATCTTTATAATTAATTTCTTGGTTGTTGACCTTATCGTTTTCGTTGATGCATTCATTCGTGCGGAATGCTCATCGGTGCTTGCTCAGGCTGGGTTCACGTTGCGTTAGCTGCTCAATGGGGTCGTCATATTCTTTAATTAATATGGGAATTTGTGAAGCAACTGGCACTTCTCTATGTGCCCATTTGGAACTTCAGATCTACACTAGTTCTAGTCTTTAGAGCTCTAGCTGTGCACTGGAATTTTGCCGCATTCATTTTGGCGCTTTGAAGCGTGCCCTTTTACTGAATACGCCCATTGTGGTAACCGACATTCTCTGTCGATCAGTAGAGATGAAATCAAGCGAGAAATTAACGACAATGTGGTGCTGAGTGAAACGGTGTTGTTGCAGTGTTCAACTACAGTCCCGTGGCCCACAATGTGCTGGTGGTGTCCCTGGCCGACTATGTGATCTGCAACACTCTTTCCCCGATAGCCAAGTACGTGTCCGGGAAAGACACTGTCACCGTCCCTGCCGGGCCTAGCTTCTACATTTGTGGAACCCCGACGCATTGCGAGTCGGGACAGAAGTTTAACATCACGGCAGCTTCCACTGCAACGAATTCAGGTGCAGCTGCAGGAGACAATGCCGCTGTCCGTGTCGGGCAGGCTTTCATCGCTGCCACAGTTGCCATCGTCGCCATCATCGTTCTCTTGTAAAATGGTAACCTAGATAAAACAGTAATATATCAATGGTCCTTCTTTCTCCGTTTCAGGAATTTCATGTGGCCGAGCCTGCTTTTACATCAATTGTGAGAGGAGCCGAGTCTCGGACCCACATTGAAACTGCAATATAGATAGATAGATGAATTCAATTCTTTTCCTTGACTGATGGAGCAGGCCTTACTTTTAGACACTCAAAGAGTTTAGTAATTGTTTGAAAGATTGCAGCGCTCTAGACATTCGATAGTCCTAGATATTCTAAAATGTTCTCTGGGTATGTCTACATTGTAAACCTCCGAGTTTAATCACATGAATCATTCTCAAGCTTTCAAGAGATTAGGACTTTAATTAAAACCTGAGATGTAGATCTCAGAGCGAGCTCTGTGCGCCTGAATGTCTTTATCTTGAATGGTGCTCCGAAACACGCCAATTTCACTATTTGCTAATTAAACAAAGTTGCTTGCTCACTTGAGTCTGACGTTTGTAAACTATTTTGTTGAGATGCTATTCACAGCCGTGATTGAAGTAAAATAATGGAAACGTGGTGGTTTAGAAGTGAACTCTTGGAATTGTCATTGGGCTCTGTAAACAGTAAAACTCTTTATTTAAGATTGTTTTGTTTTGTTTGACACAGGCGTGTTGAACAATGGCACAATGCAAGGGTTTCAGTCAAGAAAGGCTAGCTTTCACGCCAGATAAATCACATGGTATCAAAGCCACAACCATGCCATTTGGTTTGGGTACCTTTCCATCATCATGTAAGGTAGACTGCTCTTAAAGCAACCATTTAAGAGCTGATTGCGTTTTCAGGCAACCTAAACTTTTTTAAACAATTTTCAGTAAATTTTCATAGGAAGAAAATAGGAATTGGCATCTAAACCAAGTCGTTTCATATTTTTTGGACCTTCAAGGAATTAGTTACAAATTTTTGAAGTTGTAATGCAGTGGTCACTAAAAGCAACCACCTCCTGAAATGTACACTCCTGGTTTCTGGTACATTGAAGAAAGCAAAATGTACCCTTGTACCATGATCGCTTTCAGAGCATAGGCGCTTTAAGAGCAGACTACCTTAGAGTAGTTTAGGGTCATCTTTGACCCTTTAGGATCCCCTTTTGGCATGCATCTAAAAATGACCTCCTCAAATGACCTCCCCAATTTTCGGAGGGAGGAAATTTTGACACATTAACAAAATTGTGTAATTTGTGGCTAACAACTATATGTTTATTATAGAAAAGCTACAAAAAAGTTATGGGTTATTAGGCAAGAGTATTGTTGAATTCGAGTATTCCTATACTCTTCATGATTTATGGATGTCGGATATATGGTAGACTTACCAAAAGGTAAGATAGCAAGGACAAAATTGATTCTTTTTTTTTTCTCTCTTTCTTTTATATTTAGAAAGTGTATACTAATTTAATTTTCTTATTAGTACACGTTACAAAATGAACTTACGTATAGTTATGGCTTTAAAAAATAGAGGTGAGACATGTACTTTTAGTAATGATATTTATGAAGATTATTACTAACATTGAGTACACATAGGAGAAACTCAATTTAGACTACTAAATGAACCATGATTCATTCTTTTGTACCTTATTGCTCTCTCCAAAAACTATATGAAAAAATATATGAAAAGAATTATAATTTGTTGAGGATAAGCAAAAATTGGATCATAACATTTAATGATGGCCAAATAAATGTTTAAAAAATTCAAATACTTCTGAATTCTTCTTTTGGGATTTAATGAAGTGTTACTTTCAAAAAATCAAAAAAACAAATTGAATATATAAAATGTGTAAAAATATGTAATTGAATAGATTTTTAAAATTAAATAAATATATGTATAAATACAAGTTTCACTGAAAAGTATTTGAAATGCAATTATATCATACAATTGATTCTTCCTTCATACTTATACAGTTATTCAAATTTTATCTTTTTATCTTTAAAGTGAAACATTCTAAATTTTACACATTGTTGATTATAAATTATTTGACAAACATTTTTTGTTACTAGTTATAAGCTTATAGCTCCAATCTAAAGACATTGACCTTCCTTATGGAAAGAATGTGGAAACTTTGAGATGTTGGGACCAAAAAAAGTCTCATAATATTTTTTGGTTGGAGGTTGATATTGACCTTCCCTACGGAAGGAATGYGAAAACTCTGAGATGTTGGGACCAAAAGAATTTTCACAAGATTTTTTGGTTTGAGGTGGAATTTTAAGTGATGATTTTAAAATACAATCATAATTCTTTTCTGTAGGTTGTGGAATTTGATGATATGCGCATTTAGAATATAGTGAATTCATAGGAAAAAATGATGACTTTTTGTTTGTTGGCATATTTTGATAACATGATTTATCATAACAAGAATCTAATTTTCTATTATAAAAATCTAATCCATTCTCTTCTTTACACAAATTTTTTAATTTCGAGCAATATTCCTTGTAACAAAATTTCTTGTCAATTTGGAATTTGTCAGGGCAAGTTGATTTTAGATTGCAATGTATTAGTTGTGATGTATTAGAATCATTAGGTCTTCTTGAACATATCTCTTGATTATCTTGTGATTTTTCATAATACTTTTCTCGTACCTTTTTCAATAATTGATTTGCATCATTTAAAATATTTTCTAATTCTTGAATTCTCTTCTCCTGTAGAAATTATTTGAGTAATATAAATAATCTTGAATATCATCTTAGATTAATTTGGAAACACTATTATGCTCATCATTCAAAGTTCAAAATTTTATCCATGAAGGTTAATAACAATGGTTTCATAAATTCACAAAAATCAAAAATTGCCATTTCTAGTGAAAAGAGCAAGAATGAAATTAATAATATCAATAGCATGGATTGCATACCATGGATTGCAAGATTATAGTATTCTAAGTAAAGAGAAGAAGTATTTTGCAAGCTTCTAAATTGGATTAGGCTTTGAAAACTTTTAAATTAAATTTTTTCTCTGTCATTAGAAACTTGCATTATTTTATTACATTATTAATAAACTATTTCATGTAGTATGTTTGAATGACTCTAATATRGAGTTGAAAAATGTCAAATCTCAATGGTGACAAAATTGTTATAAACAATCTAAAGTACGTTCATCTTAAGTTCCAATTAAGAAAAACTAAAAATTGATAGACATCATATGTTATTTTTTCTATTAGGTACCAAAACTGTCAACAAAACAAAAATCCTTATTGTTCTTCATGTTACCATCAATGCTGAATGAATAAAATCTCTTCATGTAGATATTAATCTACTAGACTACAAAAGACAAGGACAAATATTTTTTTTGTTCATTACAGTATCTTTTTGTGACTACCTAGAGTAACTTTAGTTTTGTTGTGTTACTTAAGGTAAGTAACATAATTGTTTTCATCAAGGTTGAGTGAAAAAAGTGATACCCCTCAAAACCTAATACATTCCTAAACCTTCAAAAAATAAATTTAAGAAATTACTCAAAAACTAGACATTTGTGGGAACCTACCAAAAATTCTTAAATATCCATTCCAAGCAAGGTTGTCTTGTCAAACACTAGAGTTTTGGTCCCTGTTTGTCTTGTAGAACATCTATCAAACACAACATGTTACACATGCTCATAGAATATTCTCAAAAAATTCTAGATATATTCTTAAATATTCCCAAATAATCCCAAATATTCTTGATAATCCCTCTTGTCTATCTAATAGGTAAATTCTAAGGGTCTACTAGATGCCCTAGACGTTATGTTAGACAATATGTCATGGTGTTCAACATGACAATCCTGATTGCAAGTCTTTCAACCAGTACACGGATAAATCCTTAAAGAACAAACTAGTGACTATGGAAATCATCCATTTTGATACTGTAGGAATCATTGATTTCAAAAAACTCCGAAAGCACTCACTGGAAGTCAAACTTCTACAAAAGATCTTCTCTTTTCACACAAAATTATGAGGATGAATAGTTGCACTTCTATCCCACACCAAAAGATTCTTTGTCATCCATGAGACACAAAAATGTCCGCCTCAACATTTAACCCTTGAACATTGAGGCGGATGTTCTGCGTCCAATGAATGACATAAAATCAAATAATACAGCATAGAAGTGCAATTATTCATCCACGGAATTTGTATGGAAAGAAGAAACCTTCTACAATACTTTGACTTCCAATACTTTTGGATTTTTTTAAACTAGTCAAAATAGATGATTTGCACGGTTACCAATCCGTCGTTTGAGGATTAAACCTTCAAGGACAGAACGATGGTCGTGGAAATCATGCATTTCTGATACCGTGTGCCATCGTCTACTTTGAAAAGCCAATTATACTCATTGGAAGTCGAAGTACTAGAAATGATCTTCCCTTTCCACTCCCAATTTCAAGGATGAAAAGTTGCAATTCTGTCCTACACAATTTGATTCTTTGTCATCCAGAGGGCACAAAACGTCCGCCGCGGCGTTCAAGGGTTAAGAGTTAAAAAGGAGTCATAGATCAATGCCTTAGTTTACCTTTTTCGCTTTGCACTTGGCAGTGAGAGCTTCTTTCAAACTCGTTATTTTCGTAGCACATTTCGCGTTCTCCCCTTCGAGTCTTTGATTCCTCTCTTGGAGTTGCGCCATCTCTCTCACCAAATTTTCCTTCGCAGCACTCGCCTCCTCTCGAAGCTTCCTCTTCTCACTCTTCAACGCCTCTTTCAGTTTCTCRATTTCCGCMAGCTTCAATTCCACCTGTTCTCTCATCGACRCAGCCTCTGCTGCAAGTCTCGCTTTCTCAGCTTCCTTCTCGGCAAGTAAGCTTTCGTATTCCTCTTTCATTTTCGGTACTTTCTCTAATTCCAACACGGAGAGTCTCTTCAAATTCTCACTCTCCGCAATACGGTTTGATAAGTCACTGTTCAATTTGTTTTCCTCTTCTTTCGAATGTTTCATCATCGCTTCAAGGTTCACAATTTTCCTTATCAGCTTTTCATGACATTGCCGCGCTTGATTGGCTACTTTACTCAAGTTGCTCTCCGCTTGTTTTTTCAGGGTTTCGAGTTGAGCAAGTTCGGCGACAACCATTCCGTCCTTCTCTTGAATTTTGTTGAGATCCTGCAACTGATTTCTTTGCTTTTCTAAGTCGGATAATAGTTGTTGTTCTCTTTTGGAAGCCTCGTTCTGAGTTTCAAAAGAAAAGAATTCCACTTTAGAATCAATTAGAAGAGTGATCACTGATTTTTGTGTTAGTTCTTACTTGAGCCACTTTACATTAGAAAATGAAGATTGAGCTTTTTTTTTACCCTAGAAGGATGCCGGACACTAAGTGTCTAATGGATGACAGAGAATCCTTCTATGTAGGACAAAAGTGCAAATGTTCTTACTGGAATGTATTGTGAAAAGGGAAGGTCTTGCACAAAAGTTTGACCTCCAATGAGTGCTCTTGTTTTTTTTTAAGCATATGATTCAAAAGGCTTCAAAAAGGATGATTTCCTCAATAACTAATGTATTGTGAATAGGGAAGGTCTTGCACAAAAGTTTGACCTCCAATGAGTGCTCTTGGTTTTTTTTTAAGCATCAGATTCAAAAGGCTTCAAAAAGGATGATTTCTTCAATAACTAGCTTGCCTTTCAGGGGTTAGATTTCATACTAACTTAGAAAAAATGCCCAAACATAACAAATTAACAACAAAGAAGATAAATTTATTATCTAATTCTTGATAGAAACAAAAATAAGGTGTCAATGTCAATCTAAGGTGACTGAATTTGAGGCCTCTATTGATAAGTACTATTTGGATGTTAATCCTTAATAAATGTCAAGTTGGTGATTGTGGAAATCATGAATTTTGGTAATAAAAAAATCAAAAAGCATGTATTGGAATTCAAACTATTGTTGAAGATCTGCCCTTTTCACCCCTAATTTTGAGGATGAATAGTTGCACTTTGTCCTACATACACACAAAATATGGTTTCTCATTCATTCATTAGAAATGGCCTCATTGTCGTTTATGGATTAAGTAGTATATATTTGTTTTCAAAATTCTCCAATTTATTGTTTAGTGAATTTTTAGAGATAGATGTTTTTTTTATATTTATCAAAGAGATGTAAGTATTTCAAAACATAAATCTTGAAAATATTATTTTCGTTCATTCTTAAAAGATATTGATTTGTTTGAAATGTAAGTATATAACAAATAGCTTCTTTTATCTTACACAAAATTAAGAGTAATATTTGTAATATTTATTTTTTGAGACCTTTTATTTAAGACCTTAAATTTTTCAAGTGCAAGTCTAGCTTCCTCCAACTCTTTGTGCAATTTGTCAATTTCTTGAGAGGTATTTGACCTTAAACTTGAATCATTCCAAAGACTAGCTGCAGTCCAAACTTTAATATTCTTGGATGCAATCACCCACAATTGCAAATTTTTAAAATTATCTCTAGCATATTGATAAATCAATATATACTTTGAGATTTTACATATATAATTGATTCATTTTATGTATTTACAAACATTTCAATATATTTTTTAAAAGTATCTATTTTTATCCATTTTATCCAATTGTTTTTATGTAATATAATTAATAAATTGCATAATGAAGGGTGAAGATGTTCAATACATAGTGTTCACCAGACCATATTGAATTGGTCTTTGTTATGATGCTTGTTACACCACCAGGGTGTGCTCTAATGCGAGGCCCCATAGTATTTTTATCCAAATCAAAGATGGCAATGTCGCCATGAGATAACCCTATCCACAATGCTTTTCCATCAATTGTTCCTTGAATTACGTTTATTGGTTCTTCAAGCCCGTTATTAATTTTGAAAGATACTCCACTCTACGGAACACAAATTCAAACTCTAAATAATCATGTTTTTTTTAATTATACAAAATATTTGTGAAAATACTACAAATGTTAATAATTTTCAACATTTATTGTGCTAGTGTCTTCATTTTAAAATATTTCTAAAATCATGATGTCCAATATTCTGTAAATTTGTTGCTTTAGTATACATACTTAAATCAAATGAGACATATTTTCAAAAAAACAAAAAAGATTTGAAAGATCTAGCGAGAAATGGATTGTTATTGCCCTGTTGTGCTTTGCACTAAAGATTTGAAATAAATGGAATTTATTCCATGAAAATGTAAGATACACACTTGTAGCATTTGTAAATAATTTACTTGTAGAGATCCACATTGGAAAAAAAAATTCTAGATGACGATTTTGTGTTAAATTTGCATTATTTTTACCACATTTGTGTTAAGATTCACCTTGGATTTAACCCTAAATCATTGTTTAGAATGGGTTTTTCAATCTAAATTTCTATTTTGGAGTCCATTTGTAGAAGAAAGGAAATAGTAGTGCAAGATTAAAGCAAAGACCGTATTTACACTCAAAATCATAAATTTGATGAGTGATTAGCATTTTCAAAGATCCTTTTAATTGATTTTAATTAGAATTGAAACTTTAAAAATACTTCAAAAGAAACAAGGACTATATTCTTGGATTCAAAGTTTCACCACAATATCCGTTCTACAATTTTATTTAAATTGAACTAAGAGTTCATTACCCTTGCAAAGTATATGTTTTTTTTAATAATAGGAAGACATATGTAAAGGTACTTTCAATTGTCTGGGTTTTAGTGAACAACAAACTGAAGTATTGAATTCATATAGGATGCCTTGTTTATCACTTGCCACAAGCCTTGTCCCACAATAGGCAGCACAACGCATAACATTATCCAAAGTTGCCATCAATGCCACTGCATCCAATCACATATGCTTAGCACAATCCATAAAAATACAGGGAAAATAGACAAGGAAGAACACACAGTCTCCTTGGCATTTTGTTACAAGTTATTGTTTGCACTAAATACACTCGATTGATTGTGAAAAGAAAAAACAAGAAAACAATGAGTCCCATATTTAAGGTAACTCAGCCTATGACAAGCACAACTCTGGACAAGCCTAATGTTGTTCGGCTTCTTCTTGTGCAATACATTTCACAACACATGTCTACCACAAGAATTTTTGGGACTGCAATAGGGTTATAGTAAGGGAGAGGCACTCAATGGCTTCCATGTACCTAATGCTGTCCCTTTCTAGGCCATGCATTCATTCTAGAAGGTAAATGTAGCGGGACTATAGAATGCTTATTATTTTAGGTCAAAAAAATAAGCCATGTACTGCCTACCTACATTTATAGTCAGAAATGATTATGCTCTGTAGAATCTAACGGCATTGGGTACAGGGATGCCATTGGGTGCCTCTCCCTTCAGCTTAATTGCTATGGATGTCAATTGTTTTTTGCATTTGCACTAATTTTTTTAATACCAAATGGAGTGGTGACTAATGATTGAACATACTTACCTTGAAGTTTGAATCCTTCAGTTGCAGGAACTTGTCGAGGAGACTTGGATTTCGACAAGGATTTCCGACTGCTGTTCAAGGGCAAGTTTACATTGAATTTGAACTTCATATCAGGACCTTCATCTTCATTAACACCAGCCATGATAATTCTCCCCCTGGAGTCTCAAACTGTTGCCGAAAAGTCAAATTATTGTGTGCAATTAGGCCATCAAATTTACAAATGTTTTTTTAAATCTTTTCATGGATGACACTGTATGTGTCCAATTAAGTTAGATTTAAGAATTTCAGACTCTTTGATACAAAAGGAATCAATTATGATTTTCTAGGTCAAGAACCTAAAAAGAGCACCATAATAATTACAAAATAATCACAAAAAGAATCCATTGATTTTGGATTCTTACAAACCCCATAATATGATACACAAAGAAATTGGATCAAGTTTTTTATTGGATTGCAAATTGGATTCTTACAAACCCCATAATACACAACTCAAAGAAAATGTAAAAAAATGAATCTTTGGTTGAATGGAGGATCAAATGTGCAATGATGAACCCTATAGTGGTATACTTTTCATGCAAATTTTAGGTCTAAAATTTTAAGTTCAGATGAACAAAGCAGATTGGGCATTAATGAAAGAGCTTGTTAATGTAATAAAATACACACTTTCTCCAATTTTTCAAGTTTCATTAGCATTGGTAAACTTCATCTTCTTAATCAGATTTGAAAGCAAATAAACGTGTCTTCAAGGACAAAATTAGATTTGACTAACAAACATTCAATAGGAGACTTTTTGTCTTTAAGGATTAAAATGTAAAAATAAGAATAAAATTTGTTCTAATTTGCACTCATTTGCTACGATACAATTGGTCTATCTATGACTTGATTCATTGTGCTTGCAATGAAATGAAAGCCAACCAAGAAATAAGATGGAAAATTTGCAATGCATATTTAGGGATTGAATATAGGTCAAGTTCTCCATCTAACAACTTCTATCCACTCCATGAATGAATCTTTTGTGCGCTTGTTTGTGTTTTAACGTGCCCCCTTTCTCCCCTTCACAACTGAAGGGATATTATCACTCAAGGGGATATTGAGACTACTTGGAATTTTATATGTTTTATAGGGTGATAATAATTATGCTATTTTAGATGATAAAAGTGATATATGGAAATCTTCACAACCTCCAAATTAACTTAATTTTTTAAAATTTGAATCTTTTAGAGTGCAATTTTCTTTTGACTTTCATGTACATTTTAGTATATGTAATGAATCTCATTTATAGGCTTTTCAGATTCAAATTAATTTGATATATAGAATTTTGAAACTCAAATCTCTTTGATTTGTAAATTTTGAAGTTTAAACCTCTATAATATGAATGTTTTGAAAGTTCTAAAAATTTATCCAATTTCATTGAATTTGTAATTGCTTTCCATTTATTTTTATAGTTTGAAGATTCTTGATTTTTCAATTTTTTTAAGTCAAATTCAAATAAGCACTTCCCATTAGACTTCTCATTTGTCCAACCTCATGGTGCGTTCAACAATGACAATGGACAATCATTGCACCATATTAAATCTACCAAAGATTTTGGATTCAACCAACATTGAACTATAAGATGTAGCAATGTACTTTCAAATCTACCACTTCAAATTTCTTAAGGATGGATTTAAGAAGGATTTACAAAAATCGAAGATTGTAGTTGCATAAATGCAGATGCACTTAACTTATAAGGACAAATTTGAATTGAGAAAAAAATTGAATGCAACAAATTTTTGTGTTTCAAAAATGACTAGGACATGTTATATGAATTGCAAGGAACTTCATGAAGAGAGTCATTATTTACAAAATTTATTTCAACATATTCAAACTTCTCAAATACAAGTTCCAATATTAGCCATTGGGATATGAATAGTGTAAGAAAAAATTTGGATTCACAAAATATAGATTTTATATTTGTATTTGCAAGCGAAGGTCACGAACTCTAAATTATACATTTGTTTTTGCAAGCCAAGGTCATGAACTCTAGATTTTATATTAATATGACATGCATAACGGCACTCACTCATTGGCGAACCATAACTTACCACTTTCAATTGCGAAGGCAAGTTCGTAACGCAGGTGTAAACCAAGCCCACCGCAGAATTTGTAGATTGATCAATCGAATTGGTAGATTTGTCGACTTTTAGTTCATATAAACCAGACTCTCTCCAAGACTTTACACCCACATTCGTAGATGCAGAGCCACGTCCGACCGTCCAGACACGAATCGCAAGAGTGTATGGCCTCCACTCCACGTACAACAACTAACTTCCCCAGTCCCCAGTCCCCCCCGTGACGCGCAGTTTCTGAAGCCTCCGTTGTTGCCAGAGTACTTTTCTGAAGGACAGACTCCACGTATGACCCCGGTCGGAATGCGTAGGTGCGACTGATGAGTCTTTGTGTAGACTGAGTTTAGGGTTTAGGGAGTTGGAATTGATGATTTGCAAATCCAGGGCTGGGTTGCAATGATTTGGGAGAGGTTTGATTTGTGTATGTATGTGTAGGGCTCCATCGAGGTATGTTGACGATGGGCACGTTCTAAGCTTAACCCATTCGACCACTTTGGGTTGATACTAACACTTTTTCATTGATACCCAAAGTTTTAGAATGAATTTGGATATAGACAAAAGGGCCAGGGTGAACTGACCCCCTCATTGTCCCCGACCTCCTCATTGCCCCATATTTTGTGCCGCGTTAATTTGGTATTTCTTCATGTCCCCTAGTTAATTTGAGGCCTCTGGGTTGCAAATATGAATTCAGAATTTGCAAATTTTGTCATACATGGGAGATAAAAGAATTCCGATGTTTTCTCCGGGAGTAAGAAAAGGGGCAATGAGGGGGTCAGTTCACCCTGGCCAAACAAAAAGGTGACAAATGTGGGGAACTGTAAAGAAAAATAATTGAAACAAGAATCAGGACAATATGTGCTTGCATGCAGTTTAGGGATTGAAAAAACTAATGAAATTTGAGTTGAAAATACAAAAATCTTCCAATAAGGGAACCTTGAATTGCCACAAAATTTATTGTGGAGGCCTACGCATTCATGCCAATTCCATCAGCATGAACAAATCTCTGGAAACCATCACAATTTTATATTTTTTCCATGTTTAATTAGAAACTAGAGAATGTCTTGCCCGCCCCCAAAATCAACCACAGTCCTTAATGGACGCATCCGAGTTCTGGCAAAGTGGACCGGAAGTTCTAGTCATCGTTGCAGAGCTCCCATGAATCACGATTGTGGCGTGACTCACAATCTCCATTAACAAACTTACTCGATCGCTGGCTAGCTAAGCGGAATCCAAGCAAATTAATCAGCTGCTAGCTTCCGGCCATCCCATCCAGGGAGGAATTCAGAAATTCAGAGCAGACATGGACGACGATAGATGTTCCTGGGTGTTAGGGTTTTTAGGATTTAGGGTTTGGTATGGTTTGGTTTGGTTTGGGGGGAGAGCAACGTATATCCAGCGGTAGAGTCCAAAATTGAAGCTATGGTGGTGACTGAGATTCTCAGAGTGAGAATCGATCAGAGCAGTAAGTAACCATTATTAATTTTCGCAGTTGCTGCATTCCGACATCGTGAACTAAGTCGGACGGTGCGTCAATCCGTTAGTATTCGACGCGAGCAGAGTTTTTCCTCTGTTCCTTACGAGAGTCGAGAAACCCTCTTGACCTTCCCACTATCCGGGGAGGATCGCAGACCTACTCCGCTTCGTATTCCACGAAGCTTGGTTGAACCGGTGCATGATTGGCAATCTGCTGTAGACTTGCGTAACTGGAATTTTTTACTCTTCGGTTTCCTCGACGGTGTTGGATGTTTGGCCGCAATCCCATCCCTGAACTGATCCCGTCGGTATTGCTGATATCACGAATGACACTGGAACAGAAAGTTTGAAACACTTCTGGTGCAGCAAACAAGAAATCTCTACCCCAGATGGCATTGACATCAGAGGGTCTAAGGAATTGACAACAATCAATTTCAAACAAAGAATCATTGCTAGATTTGTTGAGAATAAAAAGATACAATATAATAACATGTTTTAGTTAAGAAAAAAAATCCTTGTTTGCCTTTCACACTCGCTACTGTTGCACAATTCCATGAATCCAAATCGCAAAAGTGGTTGTGAACCTGTTCAAACATCACATTGGTCTGGCCGTGTTTCGACAACCACCCCAATCACAATTCTTTCCCTCATCTGCAGACACAAGGTATTTACTTTCCCGTTACGCAAACAAACAACGAACCGGAGCAGCTTATAAAAATTGCTGCAACAATGGATGTCTGGTACATCAAACCATTGAAACCTTCAGCAACAACTCCTGATTGTCTATAAATACGATCTACACCATGTACGCTTGAAGCAACTTATCGAGAAACTCTCAGACAGAAAAGGGGTCCGCATCTCAAAGAAAGACCAAACTTCGTCCAGCATRATGTTTCACATTGAACCTTCAAGTCTTACGAATCAAAGATTTTGCGAACTGCTCGGATAGGTTGTCGACATATGGGACACAAACCACTGTTTCCTTCTTGTATCCTGCACAGCATGAAGCTTCAAGGTCACAAAGCTATTGCTSAAGGAAAAACACTCACAAGGGAACCCACTTCAAAAGTACTTATAGAGTCGGGGGTAATAAGATCCATTCTTCATTGAGACCCTTCCCCCATCATCAATTTCTTACCAGATTTTAAAACTAGCTACATATTTTGAAAGCTATGAAAGAGGCATATCAAACAAGGGAAAAGTAGTAGTAAAAACTTTAGATATAATAAATGAAAATTGGAATTAGAAAGCAATCTACCACCGATTTAACACTAATCTATTCTCAACTTACAACGCACTCGCTTTGATTTATAGCACTTTCAGGTTTTAAGTCCAAGAGCAACTTAGAGTCCAAACAATGTTGATGAGCACAGCACATTCCTTGGGAATTTTAGGTGAAAAATTGTGCTTAGCTGAGCTCCATTTTTTTTTAAATTGTCCCTCTTTCTCTGCTTCTAGAATGTGTAATTAGTTTTAAATTTGGTGGAGAATTTACTCTATGAAGAAGGTCCAATTAAGGAATAGAATATTTTGTTCACAACTCTACAAAGAGTTTAGTCAATCAGGAAGTGGGACATACGCAGTTAAAACAAAATTGGGAGAGAAAATTGAAGGACCAAACTCATCGGTCCACAATCAGCGTATTAGTTGCAGTACCTTCAAAATGTTTTCATATTTTTTAGAAATGTTGGATACGATTTCTTAATTCTATTGGTACATTTTGTTAATTTCCTTGAAACTTCTTGAGTGATTAATTTAAACTTCTTTGAGACACGTATGTTARGACTTTGGGTTAAAAACTAAGATTGATACGTAGGACTAGTCAATTTCTTTCGAAGAGAAGTTCTTACATTGAAAAAAGCTACATGTAATGACACATGAAGTTAGAGTAAGACTGTACTTGAAAAACAAGTCATTGCACCAGAGACAAAGACTCTCATAACAGAGCTRCATGTTTTGGACTCAAGAACCAAGTGATCCGGAAAAAATAACTGACCTTTGACCACAACCGTAGCAAGTGCATCGATGACCACAAGGATCAAAGAAGCAATCCTTGGGTGCGTCCAAGCAAATGGTGCAGAGTTTCTGGTCATCACGAGGACTTCCTCCATGTTCACCCCACTCTCCTGACGGGGTAGAGATTGCAACACTTGAAGAGTTGCTTGGTATATCACTGGGCACTGCTCGATCATCTTGTTGAGCCAGTAAAGGGAGTTCCTCCCGACTTCTTCGCCAAATGCGTAAGCCTCTTGTTTCTACGCCAAAAATCACAACTACCACCGCAGCTATTGCACCTGCAGCACGCATTGGAGAGGCATATGAGAAAGATAATCCATCACTACAAAAGAATTTGTTCTAATCAATCAGATTCAAAAAGATTACATCACCTATCCTCTTCTATCACATAGTCTGTATAGATGGATGCAAGAAATCATTCAACCCCTGAGTGCCCAAGCCAAATAGAGAAATAAACTTTGAAAGCTAATGACCGATTCAAAAACATTCAAGTYATTTAGGGTACGAGTTTTCCTTTCTGTTGCTATATTTTTCTACATTCCTTGAAGCTTCCTACATGATTCATTTCAACTACTATAGGTATAAATGCAGTCACTTTTGGCGATGGATATTCGGGCATTTTCAAAGTCAATAAGGTTCAAAGGCTTAGTTCAAATTAGGAATTCTAAATACAAATGCATAGAGTCGTCATGCGGAGGTTCAATACCCCAGATTAAGCAATAGGTGATCCAGCGTGTAGAATAGGCAACTGCTACCTCCCAAACATCAACACCCTCCTGCAGCCCCCCAAAAGGATTTGTTATCAGCCCAGGCACTTCGAAACAAATCAAAGGTTATTACACTCTAGAAAAAATCCCAGAAACAGAGCTCAAATACATAGTCAAATCTGTAATTCACCGGGGAGAAGTGAGCGCACCTGCGGTTCACTAGGCGTAGTCAGCAATACAGTGTTGGCATGAAAGAGAGATAAAGGTATGTTGACTGCTTCAACATCAGATGTAAGCACTATCCTTTTATCTGCACCTTTGACGCTGTAAAGWGTGCTRTGTATGTTGAATTCTGAAGTCACCTGTTCCAAAGACCCCATTGATGAAATCATATGCTCATAAAAAAACTTACTCTGAAGGAAATAACTCCACAATAGAATAAAGTTGTGGTATTCATCCATAAGTAATAATCATACTRCACGTTGTAATATTGTCCAATCYGCCCCACCATTCTCCACACTCCCCCCGGTGTGTGTGTAATCCACCCAACAACATTTCTCCCAGTTCAATGTCAGTATAAAGTACTACTTCATAAGATCTCTACTACATTGCAACCTAAACWGCAAAAACAGAAAACATCAAACGTGCTGAAACGCAGCTTTGAACACACACCTCCATGTCTTGACTATTAAGATTGCCAAAGGCAACGAAGTAATCACCGTCCCGGTCAATTACAAAATCTTTAACACCACGACCTGCAATACAACCACACTCTTCTAATTGAATGACCCTAACGCAGAGGAATTCTGAATGCTTGTCTTAGAAGATACGAAATGTCTAAAAGTTAAGAGGTCATAGTTATTCTTCTTGTTTGCTCGTCTGATAGATCATGATTTTAGCCTTCACTATGCAGGTGTGATAAAAATCGCCRACATCCATTRAGCATGGATACKTATTTRMTGAATTATCAAGRGTTCACAGACACCACTGACCATCAYAAGAGGGCYTGAGGTGCCATGAAAGCTGAGYTCTRATGGATAACGTATTAAACACGATTCTGACTTTACACAAAGAGAACTTACCATGTATTCGATACCACTTTAAAGTTTTGGCTGGAGAGTTCGGAGCCCTTGTCCAATCTTCCAGGCCCTGCGTCCCTGCAAAGATTGAACAGCCAGCTTACTCCATTTAGACACTTCGAATCTGTTCAGCAGTTCAATAAATAAAACCACAGCTAATTGGAAACTATATATTAATAAAAAAACTCAAAGTTGATGATRCCCATATAAACAAGTTTTCTGTATATATTGAAACACAAATGAATGTAAAACATACTACAAGATTGCGTAGTCCAAGACTAAATAACGAGCACTACTTGCACCTGACTTCGGTAACCGTTTTGCAGCATCAGTGGACGATACAAGGCTTGTTCAATTACGTACCACGGATAAAAGCAAGCACGAGATAATCTTGAGAAAATCCCTTTACGTCATATGAGAGCTCAATAGTGGAGCCTTTATTAAGCCAGAARCGCCATTCCTGAGGCATCAAGCATAAGCAAAACGACAGATGTTTGAACAGAGGTCAAATTATCAAAAAAAGATACAATAATAGTCAAGGATAAGGCATTTCTCAATACTACCAATTCTAGTCTTTAAATTGTGATTTATGTTCTTTTCTTGAAAACGAGTGAGGCGAGCAGGAGCATGGATGACATTGCTTACCCAATGGCTATTTGACGCCACAGAGTCATCATGAGTCTCATTGTAGTTTACATAATCACTTAGAGTAGGCTTTCCAGAGAATTGGTAGACAATTGGACCCGGATCTCTCACGTTTTGTATCTGAAAATCACACAATCTGTTCAGAATAGACGTCTATGCTCACATTGATCTCAATCTTCAAAAGTGGCATAGTCTGTATTCTCCAGTCCAAGCATGAATATAGTTGCACTTCTGTCCTTCACAGAAGTGATCAAAGAGATACGGTAATCTGAAGTTCAAAGAAGGTTATTTCTGCTTGTCTAGTATCACAATTGCTCGTATAAAATTTCTCATTTGAAATTGAGACTACTGAAAAACGTTAACCTGTATTTGCTTGACGAAGATTGAATTGGCGGTCACGAGACGTGAATAATTCAAAGACATAATTCGCTGATCCAACTGGAAGAGTCCAAAAATCATCCATACTGATCCTGCAAGCAAAACAGTAGATACAAACCCAGGTAACACAAATCACCATTTGCATTTACGAAACTAAATCAAAGTCAATTCAATAACAAATCGGAAATTATCCGAAGAAGATTTCCCTTTGATGTTCATATTCGGGATTCGTCAAACAGTAGCGCCCGATCTGAAGAAATGAACTATCAAAACGGAAAAATTTCCAGCGTGCACAAGATAACATGTCACGCAATGCAATTCCATCGTGCAAGACCCGAATGAAGCATAATTCAACACCAAAAGCACCAAATTGGACCTTATGGTCTTTTAGCACATTTGCGTGGGTCATGTAGGAACTATCTTTCATTCAATTATGCTTATTTCTTGACCAACACATGAAAAGTTCTTCACAGACTCCGATGACATAAAATTTGGCCCTCCCTGAAATATACTTTTCAAAAAATGATCAATCAAATCGGTCATTTRAAAACCAGACAATCTCAAACCTCCAGGGATTAACAAATCAAAAGAACAAACATTAACCAATCCTTGGAATCACAAACACTAACGAGCACTTATTGAATACTCCATCAACAAAATTGCACCTAATCCAGGGTTAGATTCTATCCTTATAATTTCAGCTGAAGTTTCAACCCTACTAGTCCGCACAGAAAACATACAACAAGAGACGCRGAGATTAGGGAGATACCAAAGAAGCCAATGAAGGATGCGATGACGGAGCAGGGACTTTTGCAGTCGCCATCGCCACCGCCGCCTGAAGATTCCCTGTATGACCGTCGCTGGTTGTTGTAATAAAAAGGATCACCGAAGGGGTTGGAATGATGGTGGTGATGATGATGAGAACTTGAGGAATTGTCATCAAATCTGCCACCGCTTCCAAATCCGCTACTATCCCCCCCAGACGACCCGCCGAAAGACCCCCCACTAGGAACGCCCATCCTTGAACAAATGACACAGATTCCCTACTTCTCGGAATTCAATTCCTTGCAAATGCCTCGCAGGCACCAAAATGCGATCCTCTAAACTATAGAAATCACAACGAAAGTATAAACTCCACAATTACATGAAAGAGACCACAATCAGCCCTGGAATGCGTATGCATATGCGTGTGATGCATTTAAAGAGAGAGGAAAGGTGGAGAAACCAGGATGCTGCGAAGAGCCTTCCACGTTGTTCATGGTCGTTGTCAGAGCCGCCATAGCCGTGCTGTCGGACACTCTTCTTGCCAGTGCTTGTGCCTTCGCGCCGGCATAGCCACCAGCTTCATTCGGTATACCCTAGCTTCGCTGTGGCCATGGCCTCATTATAGTAGGTGGAACTACCCTAAAACCATTTTAATTGATGTGCACTGAGTCAAAAATCACAATTACAGGTTATTTTTTATTTGCACACTGACAAATTCATTGGGCTTTTTTTTAAGAGAAAAAATGAAATTTGGAGGAGTTTTGGTGTTTTTGTGAATTGATTAAATGAAGACTTAAAAAAAGTTTTAAGTTTTAAGAAAATGTGTCCTTGAATTGTTTTGGAAAGACTTGAAATTGTTCACGAAAGACTCTATAAGGTATGAAGATCCAAAATCATTCACGATCCGATTGCAACCTCTACTCTTGACCCCAATTGCACCTTGTTGCAAGTGTAAAAGATTGGCATTACAACAACTTCAATGTGGAATTGAAGTTGAAAGGGTTGGAATTGGATTGAAAAGTCGTGATATATAGCTTCAGTGAGCACCACCACATTGTTTGAGCATGACAATAGGTTCATTATCCTACAACTTTAGAGGACACTTTTGGATCACCTGATTACAACCATTTAGGAAGTTACCATATAGTAACCACATTAAAGTCTAAATGGATAAGAATAGTCCTCCACAAAGATAGCAATGGGAAGCTATAAGAGTTTTTTTACCACCTATAATGTGTCAAAATTGAATTGACCAAAATACATGGAAAACATTCCTTGAATGTTCTTCCATTATTATTCTATTACACAAAAAGGTCTCTGAAACCAATCAATTACAATAATCAAAGGGACAACTATGGGACTTCCTACTTTTATATGTTAATTGAAGACATGGTGTTTAACCCCTAAAGGTTTTTACTATGCTTTCACCATAAATGCTCCAAAACTACCATTTCTAGTACAAGTACCAGATTTTAGAAGAAAAAAAAATATTTTTGTACACATGTAACCATGGGATCTTGTAGTAAACTACTTTGGAAAGATGTGACATAAATTTCAGATTTTCAACCATGTGGATTGCAAGATATTTGCGTTTAACCCCTAAAGTCCCAAGTGTCCCCTCAAGGGACACTTGGGATTTTGGGCAAGCTTGTGTGATCTCAATTTTTGACACAATTTTTTGAAATTTTTTTTGATGATAGAAAACCACGTTTGCTTTCTGAAAATATAATTTTTTTGTCTCAATCGGTGCCCAGGGGCAAAAGTTATGCCATACTATGCATAAATTTCAGTTTGTCGGGCAGAAAAAAAGAATCACAAAAATATGATTTTCTTTTTCTTTTTCATTTTTTTCTCAAAGATTATATTTTTTTGTACATCTGAAGCTTTGATTCATTCTATTTGGCCCAATAATGAAAACGTTATGGACAATCTTGTTTTTAGGGCAATCTAAGCATCCTCTTGAAAAAATAACTTATAGGATTCATTTATAAATGCAATTTTCACAATTTTTGGAAAAAAATTGTTGGACAAGGTTAAGTTTACTTGCCAAAACAATCTCACCGTTGGGATTATTGTGTTTCAATCCTATCTTAGAGCTATTAACCATTTAGTTTTCTTTCCAATCTTGGACCTACTTCTACTTAACAAATTTTTAATGATTGAATATCAAGTGTGTTTTTCTTAAATTTTTTTTCCCCAATCCTCAACTTGAATCTTCAACACATAAAATTTTAATTTCAAGCTCCGTAGAGCAAAACAATTGATTAGGAAGCTCCGAAACCAAAAAATCTACTCATAGAATGTATAAAAAAGCTTGTTTTTTTCACTTTAAACGCAGATATCTTATAGTCTATGTAGTCAAAGTTCGTGAAAATTTTCATACACATTTATATACTAGTCTAGTGCAAGATCCTACGATTAGATATACAAAAATTTTGAAAATTTTGAAAGCTTTGCACCTTGCAATAAAAATGGCAGTTTTGAATGGATTTTTAGAAAAAAAGGCCTTGGGACTTTAGGGGTTAACCCATGTGTAGTTGTCGCGGACATGTAGTGTCTAATGGATGAGAGAGTATATTTCCGTGTAGGACAAAGTGCAACTATTCATCCTTGGAATTTTGTGCAGAAAAGGGAGATCTTTTACAATACTTTGACTTGAAATGAGTTCTTTTGAATTCTTTTAAACCAATTGTTCCCACAGTTTTAGAAATGATGATTTCCACAAGGCCCCTCGTGTTCTTCTAGGATTGAAGTGACAAAAATCCTTTTTTCATCCCTGCAAAAATCCAGGCAGCTGCACTTCAGAAGGCCACTTTGTATGAAAAAATGTCCAAAATGATTTTAAGTCTTTGGATTCATTTTTCAAGTCAAATTAGCAACACTCTTGAAAATTTTCAATTCATTTGGAATTGTACAACATGTAGGAAAAACATAGTAAGTAGAAAGAAGTAGAAAATGATTCAAAATACTAAATTGTTAACAATTTATTTATGAAATTGAAAAATGCCAATTCCAATGGTTGCAATGTTATAATAAACAACCTACACCCAACATTTCATTTTTTTTCAAAATTATTGAAAAATGAGTTAAATAAAGGACTTCAAAGTTTATTTTAGCGTAGAGATTCCATGATTGCATAAAAACAAAAACTCTTCATAACTTTTGACTTGTTAATCATAATGGAGTATTTCAAAGCTTTACATGTATATCCAAATTTAGAAAACCAATTTCAAATTTTTATTTTTGCCTGGATGTTCTGGAGATCAAAAAAAAGTACACATCTTGTAATAACTTTTTAACCATGTAGTCAAAAGTCATGAAAATTGTCGGGCCTTAGAGCTACTCTTTGGACACATGTTGTGTGAAAATTTCAAATAAATAAATAAAAAATTCCATTTGTAGTGAGCTGTCCAAAATTGCAATGTTGCCAAAAAAACACAGTTTGGTCCTTTAGGGGGTAAAGTCACAGAAGTCTTACGTGAAAAGTGACTTCTATATAATTAATCTTTGGTGGACGTCTTGTAAAATTTTCAATGGTTCTATTTTTGTCTAATAAAAATTTTAGTTTATGGGCCTTTTATTTTCAAGTTGCAATAGTAGTTTTTGAGTTCTATGTGTGAATTTGAAATTTTCAAAGTTTGAGTTTTTAAATCTTAACCCATTAAGGACCGTGGTTGATTTGGTGGGCGGGTGAGAACCGATCCTGTTTTCTGTCGACACTCCACGAATCAACCATCGGGCTGAGCATTCAGATCGAATTGAGAAACACCGTCATCAGATCAGAGCGGATATCAAGTAACATTCAGACATCATCACGGAAAGACAACGAGTCAATCAAAAAAACGCATGAACTTCCGAACCATCGAGATTCTTTCCATTTACAAAAGGTTGCGTGAAGGATAACCTTTCCTCCCAGGTATTTACATGAAATCCAAGGAGACAACCATAACTCCCAGTAACCGTCTAACCTCTCCCTCTCTCTAACCGCAGCTAACCGCAGCTAAGTCCAGCTGTTACGATATGATCGTAACATTACCCCCCTCTTGGTTTCGGTGCAGTGGGATGACAACGATGAAAATCCTTCACCATGTCTGGAGCATTCTTTAGATGGACCGCAGGTTCCCAAGAATTTTGTTCAGATCCATAGCCTGTCCAGGAGACGAGGTACTGGAGCTTCTTCCAGCGGCCATGTAACCGAGAATCAAGAATTCTGTCGACTTCCCATTCGATGTCGCCTTCTGGAGTGACAATGGGTGGCGGTGGTTTCTTCTTGCGTCCCTCAATTGTATCTTGATGGTACTTTTCAAGCAACGAGACGTGGAATACATTATGAATCCGTAAAGTTTTAGGTAATTGCAACCGGTACACCAGATTGGAGAGCTTAGCTATAATCGAATAGGGTCCTAGAAATCTGGGTGCCAATTTTCTTGATGGCCCTGCAGGAGTAATGTTATCATGACGGAGGAGTACCTGGTCTCCAACGTTGAAAATCTGATGTAAATGACCCGAGTGGTCATATCTCTTCTTTGCCTGGTCTCCGGCGATTTTTATCAATAATTTTATTTCTTCGTGAATTTGCTGTAGATATTGAATGCGATCTTCAGCCGCAGGTACAGTGGATGTTGACGGAGATGTGAATGATAATGCCGGGTGATAGCCGTAGGTTGCAAAGAAAGGTGACATCCTTGTTGCAGAGTGAATCGTATTATTGTATGCGAATTCCGCAATGGGTAGCAAATCCGGCCAATCATTCTGCTGCTTGGTTGTAAACATGCGCAAAAACTGCTCGAGGACCTGATTGACCCGTTCTGTCTGTCCGTCCGATTGAGGATGAAATGCCGTAGATGGAGAAGGTCAAATTCGTAGGAGCTCATATAATCTCTTCATAAATTTAGATACAAAAACATAGCCACGGTCAGAAATCACCTCATTGGGTATGCCATGATATCTCCATACGTTGTGAAGGTATAGATTAGCCGTTGCACTTGAGTCCACTGTTTCGTTGGTCGGAATGAAATGGCCTAGTTTAGTGTTCTTGTCAACAACCACAAGTATAGAATCATACCCTGTACTTAACGGTAGCTTAACAATGAAATCAGTTGTGATTCGCTTCCAGGGAGCTTCAGCAGCTGGTATCGGCTGCAACAGCCCATATGGTGCATGGTGCGGAGGTTTTGACCGTTGACAAGTGTCACAGCCATCGACATAACGGTGGACGTATCGTCGTATAGTTGGCCAGTAGAAGCTTCGCATGACCAAATCCAAAGTTTTCGTTCTTCCTTGATGTCCTGCTGACGGAGCATCATGTCTAGATCGCAGAATCTGGCGGCGAATTTCCTCGTCATTTGGAACAAAAATGGTGTTATGAAAATACAGTACTTCGTTATTGCAGGTATATGAATGAAATTTCCGGCGAATGTGTGCTGGGGCTAAATCAGGTGAGTTTGCAAAATATGCTAATATCGGCTTCAAGGCTGGGTCCTGCTCAGTGGCCACCAGGATGCATTCCAGAATACGCTGGTCAGTCCATACTGATTCACAATTCTCCAAAGCTACCAACTTTAAAAATGGTCGAGGATCTTGTTCTCCTGCTTCGATGACGTCTGGTCTTCGGGACAGTACATCTACCCTACCGTTCATTGATCCTGGTCGATGTTGTATTACGAAGTGGAACGCAGATAAAGATTCTGACCAACGAGCTTGTCGTCTATTAAGCTGCTTGGTTGTTAAAAAATACTCTAGGTTTTTGTGGTCCGAAATGACCTTAACTTCATGGAGTGATCCTTCTAAATAGACCCTCCAATCTYGGAACGCAAGCACAATACTTAATAGTTCTTTATCATAAATGTCATAATTTTGTTCTGTCGGCGACATCTTTGAGCTCCGAAACGCACAAGGATGAAGGTGGCCGTCATGTCCGTGCTGAGAGAGAATCCCACCAGTTGCAGTGTCGGATGCATCAGTCTCTATAACAAAAGGTCGTTGAAAATYTGGGTGCATTAATACAGGTGCTTGACAAAACCGAAGTCGGAGCTCTTTGAAAGCATTATCAGCCTRGAGGTTCCATTCAAATAATTGATCTTTTCGTGTTAGCCTTGTAAGTGGGACCGCAATTTGTGAATAGTCACATATAAACCGACGGTAAAAGTTAGCGAAACCTAGAAATGCTTGGACTTCTTTAACATTTTTTGGTATTGGCCAGTCTTTAATAGTTTGTATTTTATCCTCACATTTCTAATCCGTGGCTTGAAACAACCATCCCTAAGAATTCCACGGAAATGCAATGAAATTGGCATTTAGATGTCTTGACATAAAGGCCGTGCTTGTATAATCGCTGCAGAACATCCTGCACCACTTGTTGGTGTTCTAAATTTTTGGAAAAGATTAATATATCATCCAAATAAATTACCACCGAGATGTCCAGGAGGTCACTAAAAATATACTGCATATGTGCCTGGAATTGAGCAGGAGCATTCATGAGACCAAACGGCATCACCAAGTATTCAAACAAGCCATAACGGGTCTTGAATGCCGTTTTGAATTCATGCCCTAGTGCCATTCGAATACGATGGTAAGCTTGTCGCACATCTAATTTTGTAAATATCTTAGCTCCTACCAGTCGATCTGTGAGTTCGGGAATAAGTGGTAACGGGTAACGATTTCGAATCGTAACCTTATTAAGGTTCTGGTAATCTATGCAGACTCGAATAGAACCATCCTTTTTTCGAGCAAAAACTATTGGGGCTGATACCGGGGACTTAGATCGTCTGATCCACCCCTTCCCCAAATTTTCTTCCAAATAACCTCGGAGTTCCTCCAACTCCGTTGGGGACATGGGCCGTAAACCTGTATTCCTTGGCTCTTGCCCTTCTTTAATCTCAATTTTCATGTCTGATATTCCATGATCTGGTAATTCATCAGACGACTTCTCACAAAAAACTTTGTATAAATCGTGGTATTCAGTTGGAATTGAATTCAACCCCCCTTTCATCTCCGCCCCCCCAATTTCATTGAGCTCTGACACCACCAGAGAATAAATCTCGGCCCCCTTTGTTGACAGTCGGAAAGTTGGGGCAGATACCATGGAGTGCCTTGGTGCTTTTAATGTTGACGGGTGCCTGATCTTCTCTGCAGTGGAGCCCACCGGAACAACTTTTGCTCCAATTGGCCGGTTAACTGCTCCAGGGATCCTTCCGCCCGAGACAACAGGTGGAACTGGCCTCCGTATCTCTCACTTTATGCATGTTCTTCGGTAGTATGCCGAATCAAAAACCACTTTCTTCTCAGCCCATCTAATTGTAGGGTCATGGCGAGCCAACCAAGGGATCCCCAGCACACATGAATATTTGCCAGTATTAGTTAAATCAGCGACCAATATCTCGTAATGACCTGCTATTTCCAATTCAATTGTTGCCTCGTGAGTGATGAGCCCTGAACTGATTGCTCGTCCATCGATAACACGTACTTCTCAAGGAATTTTCTTCGGTTCAATTAAAGTATGACACTTTACCGCAAAATCTGGATGCATGAATACGCCAGTTGCCCCCGAATCTACCAAGGGGTTGGCATCCAAAGAATTAATTCAAGCAATTAAAGTCAAATGAGTCCCAGGGTCAAGAGTAGCTCGTAACTCCAGTGGATCAACCCTTTTCCTTGTTTGTTGCCGGGATGAGCTCTCTTTCGCCTGTATTGTACCCGGGTACCGAGCTGCCATCCTCAGTCCCGGGCTTCGGCTTTTCCCGAATCCGTTCTTTCCCCAACTTCTTCTGATGCAGCTAAAGCCAAAGGCTTGGATGGATTGGTGGGGCATCGAGCTCGAACATGACCAAGTTGACCACACACCCAACATCTTCCTTGCCTTTGGTATTCCAATCGTTTTGCCGCAGTTTTAGCAAGAGCTGTGGTTACTCGGGTCGCATCCAACTCCATTGGTACTGGCCCTGATATTTCTGGAATAATCGGGGACYGACCACTGTGATCCTTTACAACAGGAGTTGATGACCTGAAACTCGAATAGGGAAGTTGAGGCCTTCGAATTTGACGTCGAGCCCATAACCTCTCGTCAATCCATGACGCCATTGCTATCCACTCATTCAACCCACGGGGTTGGGTTTCCGCTGTGGCTGTAGAATCAAGTATTTCGTCCTTGAGTCCTCCTCGAAAACGTGCCACCAAGCTGGACTCGTTCCAATCGACTTGAGCCGCATGCTCATTAAAGGTGGAAATATAATTCGCCACCGAGCCCGTTTGCTTAATTTTTCCAAGGCGATCCTCTGCATTCCCCCTTCGGTCGATGTCACCGTAAACCGCAATGACCRCTTCTCGAAATGCATCATAATTTACCAACAACTCATGTTGCCGTCCCTCATCGAGCACTTGTAACAGTGGCATTGCCAGTTCTGGGCAGCTCCACTCATGTAAGACAAAGCATATGCTACCTTGTCCTCATCTTGCCGGTAGGTACGCAGTTTTCCTCTAAATACTAAACGGAGCTGTGCAAACCAACGATACACTTCTCCACCCCTTTTCCCTGCAAACTTCTCTGGTTGAGCAACTTTCGATTCTCTTTCCCCAATTYCACCAACATCATACTTCTCCGGCCTCCGCGGATCACAATCAGTTGTGCTAACAGGGGCGGAGGGTGGCGCCTGGAAAGACGCTGGAATTGCTCGCTCAGAGATTTGTTGTACCATGTGTGGGAGCGCGGCCTGGAAAACAGCTTGTATCTGTTGTTGAATAAATTCAGCCCATTCAGACCCTATCCCCTCCGGCACCTGAGGTCCCTGTCCAATATCCGGTCTCACTGGTTCCATGATAACCAAAAATCCGTATCCCGAGAATTAATCAAAGCCGTGGTGCAGCCAATGGAACACCAATCCAACAATGCGAAAGATACAATCGATCGGCATCCTAAATCCTCTCGGAGTGTGGACAGATGAAAGACGCAACCTAATGTTACGGTTTGAGAACCGATCCTGTTTTCTGTCGACACTCCACGAATCAACCATCGGGCTGAGCATTCAGATCGAATTGAGAAACACCGTCATCAGATCAGAGCGGATATCAAGTAACATTCAGACATCATCACGGAAAGACAACGAGTCAATCAAAAAAACGCATGAACTTCCGAACCATCGAGATTCTTTCCATTTACAAAAGGTTGCGTGAAGGATAACCTTTCCTCCCAGGTATTTACATGAAATCCAAGGAGACAACCATAACTCCCAGTAACCGTCTAACCTCTCCCTCTCTCTAACCGCAGCTAAGTCCAGCTGTTACGATATGATCGTAACACTTAAGGATTAGGGCACTAGTAATTTATCTTGAATGAAATTTATAAACATAACTTTGCTTACAAAAAAGAATAAAGAAAATTAGGATGTAAGCTTAAGCCAATGTATAGACCTTAAAACATTTATCAACCAGGCTTTGAATACCAATGAGGCCCTTCTACCTTTGTTTGGTTAGGACCAAGGTCTATGGCAAGTGTTATATGGCAAGTGTTATAGTAACCATAACATATAACTCTTTTGCATTCCTCATCTCCCATGTGCATTATGGTCATTTGTTGGTTGGTTGTTGTGTAAACCTTCAATATTGTAGGTTTTAGTTTATGTTCAAACGATTAGGTTGTGTTTTCTTTTTTTATTGTGGAGATTGATTGATTGATTGCTGAAACCGTCAAAGGCAACGAGTGCACTTAATTTCTTTCTTTTATTGGAGCACAATGTTGAGAGCCATAATGGGGCGAGGCTTATCGTGTAGGCTCACCACGTCAATGGTGCAACCCAACTCTACCTTTGTGCTCTCTTCTTCAAAATGGTTTCATGCCACTCCTCCTCGTCAAGGTATCCCTCTAATCAATTTATTTGTTCAAATTCCTTGCACTATTACAATTACATTTCTTTCATGTTGCTAATTTTGTTTATTGATGTAAGTAGCTTGAGCATGGTTTCATTTGTAGTTACTACTTGGACACAAAGCAAAGTTTTGATGTTTTCTTTGTATAATAAATTGCTAAAAACTTTCAAGGATTTTCTAAAACACCATTCATTTATTTGCACGGATGGAATTTTTTAGTTGTCATTCTTTCCAATAATTCCTAGTTTCCTACTATCTGGAATCCATAAATGCTAGTATTGACCTTAATTTTGGGTCAATGATTGTGGCGCTCTATAAAATCTTTGCAATAACTTTTGATCATATATACAGGCATCAATTTCTATTTCAAATATAAAAGTTGTAAATCTTGATTCAATGAACAAGTGTATAATCACTTTGTTTTGCATTTTTTATTTGACATTGAATTTCTAATTTATAAATAAATATTTATTTTGTAGCTTTCAAATTGTCCAAGACACATTCTACTTGAATTAAAGATATTAAACATTACTCCAGAAAAGCAATCAAACATTTCATTGTGCAACAATGAAATGATGCATAGAAAAGGTCACAAGGGTTCTTTAGTTGCCTAAAACTAAAGGAAACGTCAAATAGTGGACAAGCAAAGGATTGCAAAAGTCATGCTTTTTAATTATTGTAATTTAGGGCATCTTTTTCAACATAATTAATAAGAATCATTGTCAATTTTGTAAAATTGGAATGATTTAGAAAACCAAATTGTATCATTTAATTGCACAATGTTCTTAATGCTAGATCTACTATTGATTTAAGTTTAAGGGTTTTTGCTTTAAAAAGTGCCAAAGTTGTGAGCTTTCCTCAATTTAAGAAGATTGATGATTTAAGCGAACATTAATTTTTGTTGGACTAAGATTCTACTTACAAGGTCACTTGATTGTATAGAACCATTTCAATGCACATATTTGTTAGCATAAAGTATTTTAGAGTGCCAAAATTGTAGCATTCAAGCACACAATTCTCTATTATAAACTATGACAAGGATTGATATGAGGTTTCAAGAATGGATCTGAAAAGTGCCAATTTCTTGAGATTTTATTATTTTGATGAATACAATAATTTAAGCCCAAGCAATATTTAGATTAGAATTAATGAAGAATTTTAAAACTGAGGAAATAGATAGTTGATACGTAGTTTGTTGGAACTTGGAAGTGTTTATGATGGCTTTTATACTTGATTTTAGATGAATTTGGGATTGCAACTGGAGCTGAGCGGGAGGAATTGGAATACAAGCAACAGGTAGATTTATTTCCTATATGTGGTCTTGAACTTGAGGTTCTCATACCAAGCTCTATTGTATTCGTATTGACTATCTTGGAATTTTTCTATAGGGCAAAGTGCGGTTTGATCTTACTCCCCCTCGAGGGCCAATTGGCACAAAGGTTAGATTGTTCTTTGCTTAAATATTTTACAACCAACGGATTTAGTTGTGGCTACAACTATAGTATTGTAGGGTCTATACAAAATATTATTATTATTGAGACGCTACCATTCTCATATTTATGAACAAATGATTATATATCCATGAATCTCTTGTGCTAGTAAAACTCAATGTTGAAAAATTATGTGCTAACAAATTTGCTTTTGTTGAATTTAATGTCTGAAATCTAGGAGGCTCCTATGATTGTTGAATCACACTATGATGTTCGGATTGTTGGATGTTGTGGAGGAGTTGGTGGTAAGAGTTTTCAATTATTTTCAAAGCTTTTCTATTAGAAAATGAAGAATCTAAAAATAGACAGATACTAAGATCTATATCTATACAAATATGATATATCAATTATGTGAAAAAAAAATATAAAATTGATATAATTTCATTCACGATGTGCACCACAATGATTTAATTTGGTAGGAAAGACATGAATGGCAAGCAAAAAATAATGTATATAATTGTATACTATTATACTGTAATATGAAATGGCCTAGAATTTTTAACATTTTTTTTTATTGTATATTGTTTTTTATACAGAGGATGAACATGACATTACATGGTTTCACTTGGAAAAGGGCAAGACAGTTGAGTGCTCTGTTTGTGCTCAAGTCTTTAAGGTAACCTATAAATTGATGCTTTGCCTTTACTAGTTGATTATTTAAGGAATGCACAAGGCAATGCATTCATGGTATATGCCTTGTGGAGCAATTCAAAAGTGTTTTTTCTTATGTCTCTATTGCGTGTTGTGCATAGCAATTACTAGAAAGTCCGACCAAATTTTAAAACTTTTTTTAGAAGCATTGTTGATGAAACTCATGTGCACTTGCATATGGTTGTGCAGTTAAAGGTTATAGGGGTAGGCGGTCAACCCGGGCATGACGAACATCATTAGAAATTTGCCTATTGATATCGACTCAAAATTAAAACTAAAAGAGCACGTTGGACAAAGCTCTACCTTTTTGGATTTCAATGTGAACAAATTTGAGAGGGTGTGCACATTTATTGATGTTGCAAATTTAGAAGATGTTGTTTTATTTTGTAATTTACTTAATTTAGGAGGGATTGAGCATGAAATTTGCAGAGGCCTCACTTATTTGAGGATATTTATATATTCTCTTGAAGGAAGCATGACTTTAATCAAAAGTCAATCAATTTATTTGGTGAAAAAGAAAAATTGGTTATTTGTGTATTTTTCTTTCATACTGTCCTTGCTACAGGTGGAAATTGTTTAAACTGGTTGAGCACAAACTAAATGGAATCTGGCATCTTGTTTTATTGTTGACCATCCATCCTTTAAATTAGGCTGTTTATTTATTTGTTTGATTGTTACGTTGAGATATCCCGTACCATGCGTCGTCCGCCGGTTGCGTGCTGAGTACTGTCAAAAAGCTCTCGGCGAGGAGGGGTGCACGGGCTTGGTTTTGTGGCGTTTCGACCTTCTACGTGAAAGTTATTGAATTTTGAAGCCTTTATGTGAATAATAAAATATAGAAATTACTTTTACTTTGATTTTACCTGTGGCAACGGCACAGGGCACACTAGTTTATGTTGATATTATGATGATTTTAATTTAAACATGCAATACTCAAGAAAATATTAAAAACAAACTTGTAGGGGTTGTTTTTAAGATATAGACTTGTTGTTGATTCTTAAAGTGGTTGGAGTAATGGGACCAAGAAATATTATAGTTTGGAATTGTAGTGCACAAAGAAGTTAGTATTAGAACATAACTTTGACTAAATAATGCTTTTACAGCTTTCACAATTGTTTGGTTGAACCAYGACTAACCTTTTAGACAAGACTAAGATTATAGGGATTTTTGGACTTATGACAAACATAGGGTGTGATAATCAAATACTAACTTAGATTGAACATAGAATGCCCTCTAAARTAGGCTTGATACCATATTAGATTTGCTCAATCACTCTACTTATTGGACCAAATCTTGTCTACAAAGAAGCTTGTCAATGTTGTGCCACAATACATGAAATCATGGAGATGGCCTATATGTCCAAGAGTTTCCATTTACAACTTGGAATGAAAGTAGAAATCTTGTTGGTTTAGCCAACACKGAATCAAACAAAAGCATCATTTTAATTGAAGGCAATTTCCAAAACCCTATGCCAAGTGTTTGTTTACTTCTTCCCCTTACAAATCGAGCTAAATTCCAAATTTTAGGCTTCAAGGTTAAGTCTATTTTTTTTCTTACACTTGAGTGGTTTAGTGCAACCATGGCACAAAGCAAATTATAATTGTATTCATTGAAGATAGTCTTGTCTCTGTCGAAGTTGGTTTTATATAGATATTGAAGGTGAATCTTCATTTTGTTTTTTTGTTGAGCATTGAAGGATAGGATATGTTTAAATACACATGTATTCTAAAGCTGATGCCCACTCACCCCCACAATATTGAATTTTATTAATCTATGTAAACCATATTCATGTAAACCATATTTCTACTAGTGTTAGTTGGACTCAAATTTATTTATTTGGTTAAAATTTATATAAAAAAATAGAAGTACAAGTTTCCAGAAAACACTTGAAAAATAATATGTGGTGATCCATTTTTATAGCATTTTTTTCCTCTTGAAAGATAAAAAATATAAAAATAAATGATTCTCTAACATCATTAGCTTCAAATTTGTAACATTCAAGCAATTCTCAAAATTAAAGAAGTTGGATGAAAAATGTACTTCTTTGTATAATTGTTTTTTTTGAGATTTATATGTAACATATGCACTTTTGAAATTTTTGGTAATATAAAATTTTAGTAGTGACCTTGGACATGAGGGATTTTGTATTTATATATAGGGTCCACTTGTGATCATACAAACTATGGTGTGCCATTGAAGCCGTGACTAAAATTGAAGTCATGACTGGAATGATGAAATGAAGTCAAGACAAAAATGGTGGAATGAAGCCACAACTAAAATAACATAATTTCATAGTCACATGACTAAATTAATGGAATGAAGCTAGGACAAAATTAACAAAATTTCAAGGCCAAGCAACTAAAATTAAAGCCTACATTGTCTTTTCAATTGGAGTTGAAATTTTTTTTTCTAGGAATCTTTAGGATTCAATTTATTTCCAAAACAAAAGTCGAAAGAATATGGAATTTAAAAAATGAAAAAGTTGAAACGCTTACAAAACAACTAATGGGATTCTGATCGTGTCTTGATAATTATATGGTCTAACATTGACTATTGGGTAGAAAAAACTTCTAACATTTAAACTTCACAATTGCCAAGACTTCCATGTTAAATGAAGTCTATACACCTTTAACACTAAAAAAATCAACATAGAGTCAATTTTCAAAACTTCATATTGAAACTATCTATGAATRTAATTTGTTGCATTTATTTTTCAAAAGAGTGAATAGCAACAATTTATATTATGAAATCAAAATATGTTCCTAAAATTTGAATTTTTTTCATAGATTTATACTAATTCCTAAAGATTCACAACTATATTTCACTTCAAGAATGTCATATCTAGTCTAAAGAAGTATAGTGACTCCACCACCACCACCACCACACACTATTTTCTTACATTCATAAGATCTTCTACAAGAAATGTATGAAAATGTGTAAATTTTTTTTTGTAATTTAAAAAAATTATATACCATGTAGAATTGTAAAATATAGAGTATTTTGTTCAAAGTGATTGAAAAAAATGATTTTTTTTCACCTTACATAACTAGGTTTTAAGATCTTGATTCCCATTGATTTAAAATTTCTTGCATTACAAATTTTTGAGGTTTAAATGTTTATAGCAAGAAATTGAGTTAAAAAAAAAGGATATAAAACGAAGCATAATATTTTCATTTTCAAAAAAATTGTTTAGTAGAAGCAGGTGTAAGATGGAAGGAAAAATTCTATTGTAAAAGTTCTAATATGAAATTTAAATATGCCAATCCTAATGCTAAAATTGATATAAATCAAGTAATCTACACTTGAATCTACACCCTAGGGATGATTTAGTTTTGAAAAATTGTGAAAATCAAATTTAGAAACAAATCCCATAGATATTTTTTCAAAAAACGTTTCCTTATTGCTAGCAATACAAAGTACTTCATAACTTTCACATCACTTATCTTAATCAAATGAATCAATTTTTTTATAAAGACACAAATATATACTAAAAAAATGCATTCCAAGACTTCGAATCTTTACGGATTTAAGTGAAAAAGATCATGGTGATTTTTTTGAGGAATAATAACATATGAACGTGGAGTGTTGAGCTTAGAGCGTAGAGCTTAGGTTTAGTAAGCCTAGACCTTATTTTAGAGGTGATTATTTAAAACATAGATATCTTTGGAGCATCTCGAGCAATGTGATTAAAATGGGACATGCCGAAAGAAGAATGGAGTGTGTTAGGTGGATTGCATGGGCGAATTTGTTGTTGTTCCCCTACTAGCAAACCCAATAGCATATTAAAGATGTTAGGAATTTCAATGAACAAGGTGCTCGATTAATGACTTAGCCAAAATATGTGGCCCACAACCAATGCCTTTACTGGCCTTGTGGTCTGGTTTGCGCTTTGCACCTCAATATTTGAACTAGACAATTTAGTTCATGTAATACCATGACTCAAGTCAAATGGCCAAGGCATGGCAATTTGAGGTGTTAAGATTGATTTTCATGTGGCATGCTTTGATAAAATTTTCAAATTTTCAAGTAGTGGGACACTAAAAATAGTAAAGCAAACCAAACCATTTGCAGGAACAATATGGTGTATCCCTTTGGAGATGCTCTTAGAAGTTGTAAGTAGGTATTTTATAACCATTGAAGGTACCCACCTATGATATAAGACACCTCTTTAAACATACATATAACATACATATCCTATATATAACCATTGAAGGTGGTCTACGCTCCATTCTCAAGCTCTACACTCATATACTTCGTTTGCTTGCTAGACTCATTTTGAAAAATGATAATTTTAATGGCTAAAATTAAATCAAAAGAAACTCAAAAAGGAGTATAAGTTTCCAATGTACACCACATGGATTTGATGTTTTCTTATACATGGAAGTTGAAATTATTATTAGGAAAGAAAATCCAACACTAGTTGTTGAAATTGAGTTTAAACAAGACTCCCTTAGAAATTGAGTAGAAAAGTGGATTCTCTTGTCTTTAATCTTTCTCTAAAAACTTCTAAAAGACCATTATCTTCTTAAGGGTTCTTATTGTTAATAATAGACATATATATTTAAAATATATTCCTAGAGCTAAAAAAACAATTTTTCATAGAGAATATGCATTTTTCCAAAATTCCAAAAATCTAGTGACAAACTTGAGGTTGAAATTGATTTAGCCCATTTTTAAAGGAACTTCGGAGGCAATAGTTTTTTTAGCAATTTGTCATCAATTTGCACCAAAATAATGGATCTTGCACCACGCCTTCAAAACATATATAGTAATATTTTGGATGAAATTGCCAAAAACTTCAAATTTAAAAAAAAAAACTTTGATGAAATCGCTAGATTGTAGATGAAAACAAAATTATGTATATGTGATATGTGCTAATGTAATATTTTCTATCCAATATGTAGATGAATATATTGAAATTTGGTGCATTACTATATTTAATATTGCTACTTTGGCACTTCATACAAAATGGAAAACAAACCCTAATTGGAGGTTTTGTATTGACAAATATTAAGGATAAATACCAATATTGACGATTGAGTAAGTTTGAAGCCCCTAATTAAAATTGAAACCATAATGTAATTGACTGGATGAAGCCAAGATTAATATGATAGATTGAAGCTTGGATGAAAATAAATAAACTTTGTAGTAATAACAAAAATAATTGAATTTTAAAGTCATAGGACTAAAATTGAAGCCTACAAGAGAATTATGTGCCTTTCAATTAAAGGGGTAGAAAAGTTATTTTAGAGAACCCATGGAAACTTTTGAGGTTCAAGTGTTCAAAAAATTTCTAAAATAAAGAGTTGAACAAATTGGAATTTACAAAAATGAGAAAAATGAAAGTTTTTTGTATAATTATGAGGAATGAAATGGTAGGTAGGTAATTTACATAGTATAAATTGAAGTACCAAACAAAATCTATTTGGTCAATTTTAGGTGCATAGTTTAGGGGCATGGTTAAGGAAAAACAAAATCTTGTCTAAAACCCTTAAAGTTTTGGAAAATAAAAAATCTAAAAATAAAAGTCCTCTTAAATCATTTTTTCATCAAAATCTATTCTTTTCATCCTAGCTTCATTCTAATATTTTAGCTGTGGCTTCAATTTCATTTATTCAGTCTTGACTTCAAGTTTCCATTATTTTTGTTATAGGCTTCTAGCTTCATTCTATTAACCCCTAAATGCCCAAGGCCTATTTTCAGCTTCTAGAAATTTGTTCCAAGTTGAACAAAAACACAACATTTTGATAAAGTGAATCAATGTTTTTGAATTGTAACCTTAAAAATTTAAACTAGACATATTAGAGATTACACTCGACAATAAAATATAACAAAATTTAAACTAGACATGTTAGAGATTATATTGGAAAATAAAACATAACAATATCACTTATGAGTTGAAAGGTTATAATGTTTAGCCAAAAGGGTGTCAAAACTACAAAAGAATTTCAATCTACTTTTTGCATGGTGAATCTAAAAAGTTGGTCAATCAAAATATATGAGGTTTTAGGGCCCATTATGTACAACCCCAACCAATTTATAGCTTTTTAAAATCTACTCTACATTTTTCTTAAATGAATTTATTATGCAATTTCGTCTCCAAGATCTAGTATATTTGAGGCTCATTTCCAAGAGCCCTCAACACTAGGAAAAGTCAAGATTACATAGGGTACCCTTGCACAAAATCTTGAGTAGAAAAATCACAGTCATTTATTTCCACATCAGATTTTTGATGCTTGAGCTAGACCGTAATAGGCATCTACCAAAAATACAAACTACTAAATATAGCAACTTAGTTAGGTTTTCTTCAACTTCAAAGTTTTGTCAACATCACATTTGGGTGCTTTGGGCATTTAGAGGTTAAATTAGTTGTAGCTTCAAATGCGTCCCATCATTGCAAGTTTAACTCCAAGGTCGTATCCTTGAGGGAAGTATCCTAATAATCCCATATGTGACACCAAATTGTACATGCAGGACTTCAAGGTGCATGGAAACTTCATACACAATATTCCCAACCATACTTTCAAGGTTTAAATATTTGCCTTTAAGTATACAAAAAAATTCAACTACAATACGATGCTCATTTATCAATCAAATTGTTCAGGTAAAATATTATTGAAAATTTATTATAACATTTTCAGAGAATTAAGATTCAATTTTCTAATTTAAAATATAAAAAACACAAAGGAAAACAAAAATTATTGAAGATTGAAGATGAAGGGAGATAAGTTTTTTAGACCATCAAATATTTTTGTATTTATTTATGTTAAATCAAATGAATTAACATTGATGTRGCAAATTGATAGACTCTCATAAACTTTAGAGGAATTGATTCCAGTCATTCTACTAATCATACTACTAAAATCATAACTCCCTCTGTAATATCACAAATGCTACCATTAATACTTGGGGCTTGTGCTTGCTATGCAACACATTCATTGTATCACATATTAAATATTTTGTAAGAATATTTTCAATCATGCATACATAGAAACTGTATTTTCACACAATGTGATATTACAGAAAAAAAATAGCAGTTTGCAATCACCTTTGTAATATCACTTTTTACAAAAGGTGATATTATAGACGATCCACAAGATGATATTATAGAGGTAGCAAATCCATTGTGTTTCTTGACTTTATACTTCATTGCACTCTTATGATTTTGTGCTTTTGTGAGCTTTGAGCTTTCATGATTTTAATTTTCTATTGCTACTACAGTACTACCAAATGACTTTGAGAAATTTATTCAATTGAAGAAATTTTGGATTCCACAACAATTAAGCTGTTCACAAAGTTTTTGGGATTTAGAAGTTCTTCTTTTCAATTCTTCAATTTGGATTGTTATTTTTTGAAACAATGGAGTCAAATTTCTAATGCATTTTTACTAATGTATGTGTATCTTTTATAGTATTCACCATTGCATATGTTTCATTCATCATTCAATAAATTTCTATTGTACATTTCAATATATGCTTGCTTATAAAAAAAATTATACAAAGATTTTAGTCATTTTTATTTGAAGATTCATCAAGATTTTTGTTCTACATTCTATCTAATACATAGAAATTCTTATAAAATTCTAATGATGAATGCATAACATAGCAAGCGCCAACCGCTAGTAGTGTATCCTAACTGTCCATTTAGCGACCTCTGATTAGTCATTGTGGAAAATTTAGGAATATAAGGATTATTTCTAAATTTATTTTGGAAGATTTTAATTCCAAAGTATCAATCCTTTTTCTAATTTTTTTAAGATCTTGATTATTACTTCAAGATAGATATTGATATCACCAAAATGAATTCTTGATAAATTAATCAAATAATAATTTTTTTTCTTTCATACTTATTATATTATACAAAAGTGATTTAATTGACATAGAGTTGAAAATGCATATTTCTTGAAAAACTAATGTTTAATTTCTAGTATATGGTACAAAGTTTAATATCATAAAGTGTGGACAAAGTTTTAGAGCCAATAATAGGATTTATCAATGAATGGATTTGTTTATTTATTTTAATAAATATATTAGTTAATTATTTTTGCAAATTTGTTGTGACTTGAGGTTAAAAGTTTGATATTTGTAAATTATATAATTTTATTAATGTCCTTTTGATATGACGCGAAGAAGTGGGGATTAATCTTTGTTATTTTTAACTTTAAATTTTAAATTTTAAATTTTTTTTTAACTTCAAATTTATAAACCAAAAATAATACCTTGAAGAAATGTAGAACATATTGAAAACTACATGGTTTTGTAGTAGCAACCTTTTATACTAATGTTATTAATTCAAGAATGTTTTAAAGTAGAGATATAATAAGATTCAAACAAGATTAAATATTTAAGATTTTTAAAACCACTTATATAGTGCTTATTACTGATTTTAACCGTTGTAATTGATTTGAAAGGCTACTTGCATAAAGTTTATAATTCTTTGTACTTGTTGAATTAGAATAGTAGARTAATAGATTAGAATTTTTAATTGCATTGATACATTTATATATCAATCAGATTTTCACCTAATGTTGCTATCAATTCTTTTGTCAAAAAGTGTATTAGAATTATGAAGTAATATGCTAATTTATTTTTTATTTATTTATGTAACTTATTAATCAATGTTTGAATAAATTAGCCCTTTGAAAAATAATCTTAAAAAATTGATAAAAAACCCCTTCAAAATAGATCCTCATTTGTTTCAAAAAAATTAATATAAACATAATTATAGTTTAACACTAATGAAATTTTACATTTACGTGCTTATATTAAATCAATGTATAGTTCATTCTATTGGATGATGGAAGTATCTACATGCTATTAACCCCAAAAGGTTTTTGACTATGTTTTCACCAAAAATGCTTCAAATGTGCCATTTCTAGTACTAGTATCAAATTTTAGAAATAATGTTCTTAGACACATGTAATTGTTTGATCTTGTAGTAAGCTAATTTGAAAAAATGTGGAAAAAATTTCAGAATTTTCCACCATCTAGATTGCAAGATATTAGTGTTTGAATTGACATAAATCCAGTTTTGGGCCCCTCAAAACCAGGCAACTACACTTCACAAGGTCACATTTGTATGAAAAAAAGTCCAAAATGATGAAAACTCTTTGGATTCATTATTGAAGTCAATTTGTCTACATACTTGAAAAATTCAAATTATTTGGAATTGTACAACATATAGAAAAAAAAATTTAAGTAGAAAAAAATAGAAAATGAGTCCAAATTCGAAATTGTTAAGAATTTAGTTATAAAATTGAAAAATACCAATCCTAGTGGTTGGGATGTTTTAATAAAAAATCTAAATTTAATGTTTTTATATTTTTTCAAAAATATTGAAAATTGAGTTAAATAAAAGACTTCAAGGTTTATTTTGGTGTAGAGATTCCATAACTACCCCCAAACTAAAACTCCTCATAACTTTCATTTCATCAATCAAAATGGAATGAATCCAAGCTTTTCACGTATACATAATCTAATGAACCAATTTCAAATTTTTATTTCTTATAAAAATCATTCTTTCAAAAAAAAAATTAACCCGCCCGAGCTGCCTATAGATAAAAGAAAATTACATATCATGCAATAACTTCTTAACCATATAGTCAAAAGTTATAAAAAATTTAGAATCCCAAAGCTACTCCTTAGGCACATATTTTGTGAAAATTTCAAAGAATAAAAATGAAATTTCTATTCAATATGAGCTGCCCAAAATCGCCATGTTGCTAGAAAACTCAATTTGGTCCTTTAGTATGCCAAAGTGATAATCAAATATTGTTCTTGATATTGAGATATGATGTTCTAAATATCATTYTGGGCATACTATAGGCTCATATGTAATACATGCAATAAAAATTTGAGAATTACATGTCTCAATTCAAACATTGCCATTGTTTAATTTTCTTTTGCTTATGCACATAATTTATTACCAATAATTATCAAAGCTTTCTCTATAAATGGTGTCAATTCAATTACATAAGGTCCATGGGATGTTATAATATTGCAAGATCCTTTCATTGCAATCAATTTTTTTCATCCATGGCTACTTTTTATTTTATTATAAGCCTATCAATCTAAGTTATGTTGAATTTAAGAAATTTTAAAATTTGATTACTTCATGACGTGAATATAAATTATGCATTTTGACATTCTTCTATTATACTTATAGTATACATGTATATTACATAAGAAAAAAGTTAAGGTCACAATATCATATATTTGAGATCAATCTTTATTATCAAATGCCTATTTTGATATTAATTATTTAACCTCTAAACTTCAAAATAGTATGAAATACATTTTCTATAAGCACATCCATTTTTTGTTTGAGACCACTTTGTATTTCAAGGATTAAATTGCCTTAACTTTGAAAAGGTATCTTTTGCCCTTGATTTTATTTTAGGAACAAATGTTTATATATCATTACACATTGGGATTATTATGTAAGAAATATAAATATAAATATTTTATTTATGGATACAATAAAACATACAATAAATATAGAAAATAGTAAATAATAAATACTAATATGAAGTGTAAAGCAAGAATTTAATAAGACAAATATTATTTTTAGAATCTTTAAAAAAGATGATATACCTAAATAATGAAGAATTCATTAATTATTGCATTCAAAATTTTAGATGAGAAAAATAGATATTTTGGAGAAAAAAAAGTTAGCATGTAAGAAACTAAAAATATAAGAACTAAAATTCCTTATAGATCTCCAAAATATGTAGAAAAGGGTAGTTGCAAGAAAGACTGGCCGTTTTGCGAAGCGTTTTGGCCAAAATAGAGTTTCTACCGCCCAATACTATAAGACTATGACTATTAGAAAACCAAAACTGCATGCACTGTGCACCGTTGATCATACTGCAAATTCAACGTGAAGCGTACTACTGCAAAGTACTATACAATATGTAGCACTACTACGGCAGCCTAGAGTTTCATTTTCCACAGAAAAGACCTTTGTTCCCTTTTTTATTTTTAAAAAATTAACCGTAGCAAAATTAAAAAATCTAGAATTGGCAATTTGTGTCGACTGAATGCTAATCACATGCCACCACAAGATTGACCTGGAAACCATGTTCAACATTTAGAATGATGTGCGCAAGGGACCCCTATTCGCTCGCATGTGCACAACATAAAATAATGTTTTTGTAAATTCCCTTTGGTAGATTCATGCAGTCCTAATGTAGGAATAGACTGCAGAAATTTGAGCTCTAGATCATTAATTTTGGATACTCCCCAGTACTAAAAACCCCTAAATCACAAAGTGTGACAAATTAGCTAAATTCAAATTTAAATACAAAATGATTTTTTTTAAATTCTGAAAAATAACGGATTTGATTGCAATCAAGTTATCCATCTCCGCTAAAATGTTGAATTTCATCGGGTTCTATATTCAAAAGTTCTAATGGAAAACAACTTTGTCACGTTGAATGTGACGGAAAATAGTACAAGTCTTTCTTGCAACTACCCAAAATACGTCCAAAAGAATATAAGCATATGAAAAAAGAGGGTYRAATRAGAAGATGCAAGAAAAAGTTAAAAATAAAAAAAGTGAACATCTATTTATTGATTTTCATGATTGAAGTATAAGAAGAAAAATAAATACTTTCTAAAACAAGAAAAACTATTCTTTGACTACTTGAGGTGTTTTACACGTGGAGTTAAGTCAATGTAATATTAAAAAATTGAGCACTTTTGACTCACTAGTTTGGTGAAGAGTTTAGAAATGGTGTCAACTTGACTAATGAAGGTACTCAATTTTTTTTATTTTCTTGATTTGGCCTCAAGTGTACTTCTTAGAATTATCTCAAAACCAAATTCATTGATGAAATTTAAAAAAAAAATTATGATGTGATGGCAAAGTTAGAGTCAACACAAATATTTAGAATCTTATTTCTTGTAAAATTCATTTTGAAATGGCAATTGTCCAAAAATTTACGCCATAAGTAAAAATATTCAATACTACATCATTGATTGAAATCTGTAGAAAAATTCATAAATACTAAAGGAGCTATATTTTTATTAAACACTAAAATTTAAAAAAAAAATGCAATTAGATGTTATTCATTATTTCATGCACTAGAATCCTTTTTAACAAAGAAATTTTTTTTACCATGTTTATTAGGGGAAGACTTTGATGTATTGACTAACATCTTAATAATAACTTGAATATAAACACTTAAAAATGACTAATATAAATACAACTCTACAAATTATTTATCCATCATCAAATATTTTAGGTGATGGTTTGGATTTTCTAATCCACCTAAACTCATGTCATCAACTACCCTATTGTAGAAAGCAAATTTTTCCTTTAATTGTTTAATGCTAAATGTACATGTAAACTGCTTGTACAATCTAGAAATACCTTATGTACTACAATAGGGCCCCTCTCTTCTCTTTCTTTCCCCTCAGAGACAATATCTCTTGGCTAGTTCTTTGAATCTATCCTTATACAAAAAAGAAACTCAGATTCATTGTGTACTTTAGGGTAAACTTATAATTATCAAATGTGAAAAAGCACCTAAAGTGAGCTTGATGATCACAAAGGATCAATAATAAGAACTAGCCAACATTCATTTTGTAGATTTACAAGACCAAAATGCATCAAAAGAAGGAATAGCAAGAGTAAGTACAAATCTTCATGCATGCGCAGATTCATTGGTGTTCCAAAGTAGATATTAAGAAAAAAACAGGAAGTCGTGATATGTGATGACAAGGCCAAGACAATATCTTTGGGCCAATTCTGTGAATCAATCCTTGATACAGAAAACAAGGTCAAATTCTTTTGTACTTTAGGCTAAACTTATAGTTACCAAGGGTGAGAAATGCCTTGAAGGTGACCACTTAGACCACATAGGGTCAACAACAAAAGTAGTCAACACTCATTTTGTAGATTTACAAGACTAAAACACGTCAAAAGAAGGAATAGCAAGAATAAGTACAAAAAATCAGGCATGCATAGATTTACTAGTGTTCAAAGTAGATGTTAAGAAGAAGCCTGGAAGCTAGGTGTGACATGTGATGACAAGGCCAAGACAATTTCTCTTGGCCAATTCTTTGGATCTGTCAATAAGCAAGAATATGTAGGGATCTTCATGCATGTGTAGATCCACTGATGTCCCAAAGTAGACGTAAAGAACAAGTCTAGAAGATGTGACATGTCATGACAAGCCCACGATAATATCTCGTGCCCAGTTCTTTGAATTTGTCAGTCATATAGAAAATCCGGTCAGATTCATTTTGTACTTTAGGCTAAACTTTCAGTTACCAATGGTTGAAAAATGCCTCAAAAGTGACCATAGAGGGTCGACAATAAGAATTGGTCAACATTTATTTTGTAGATTTACAAGACTAAAACACGTCAAAAGAAGGAATAGTAAGAAAAAATACAAATCTTCATGCATGTGTAGATTCATCGGTATCCCAAAGTAGACGTAAAGAACAAGTCTAGAAGATGTGATATGTGATGATAAGGCCAAGATAATATCTCGTGCCCAGTTCTTTGAATCTGTCAGTCTTGCAAAAAAATCTGGTCGGATTCCTTTTGTACTTTAGGCCAAACTTACAGTTACCAATGGTTGAAAAATGCCTCAAAAGTGACCATAGAGGGTCAACAGTAATAATTGGTCAACATTTGTTTCGTAGATTTACAAGACTAAAACATGTCAAAAGAAGGAATAGTAAGAAAAAATACAAATCTTCATGCATGTGTAGATTCACCGGTGTCCCAAAGTAGATGTAAAGAACAAGTCTAGAAGATGTGACATGTGATGATAAGGCCAAGATAATATCTCGTGCCCAGTTCTTTGAATCTGTCAGTCTTGCAAAAAAATCTGGTCGGATTCATTTTGTACTTTAGGCCAAACTTACAGTTACCAATGGTTGAAAAATGCCTCAAAAGTGACCATAGAGGGTCGACAATAAGAATTGGTCAACATTTGTTTCGTAGATTTACAAGACTAAAACACGTCAAAAGAAGGAATAGTAAGAAAAAATACAAATCTTCACGCATGTATAGATTCACCGGTGTCCCAAAGTAGATGTTAAGAAGAAGTCTAGAAGATGTGACATGTAATGATAAGGCCAAGATAATATGTCGTGCCCAGTTCTTTGAATCTGTCAATCTTGCAAAAAATCCGGTCGGATTCCTTTTGTACTTTAGGCCAAACTTACAGTTACCAATGGTTGAAAAATGCCTCAAAAGTGACCATAGAGGGTCAACAGTAAGAATTGGTCAACATTTGTTTCGTAGATTTACAAGACTAAAACACGTCAAAATAAGGAATAGTAGGAACAAGTAGGAATCTTCACGCATGTGTAGATTCATCAGTGTCCGAAAGTAGATGTTAAGAAAAAGTCTAGAAGGTGCGACATGTGATGATAAGGCCAAGATAATATCTTGTGCCCAGTTCTTTGAATTTGTCGGTCCTGCAAAAAATGTGGTCAGATTCCTTTCGTACTTTAGGCCAAACTTACAGTTACCAAACGTTGAAAAATGTCTCAAAAGTGACCATAGAGGGTCAACAGTAAGAATTGGTCAACATTTGTTTCGTAGATTTACAAGACTAAAACACGTCAAAAGAAGGAATAGTAAGAAAAAATACAAATCTTCACGCACGTGTAGATTCACCGGTGTCCCAAAGTAGATGTTAAGAAAAAGTCTAGAAGGTGTGACATGTGATGACAAGGCCAAGTTGGGGTTGGCAATAAAAGGAAGGCCCAGGACCCAGCCAGCTTCATTTTCTCCATTCTCTCTCCCAGCCAGCTCTTCCCCTTTCCTTCCGCCCTTCTTTTTTTTTCCCCTTCTCTTCCTTCGTCTCTTTGCCCCTTTTTCGTTTTTTCTTTCTGTTTTCTGTTTACACTCACGGCAATGAACTCTTTCTAGGTTTAAGCTTTCCAATTAGCTCCCCTTTTCCTTTGCCTCTCCTGGAAGAGAATCATGGACCCATGACATCATGGCTGGCCCTTGCTGCCCTACCCTAGCTCCTGATTTCCATGGAAGAATTTCAAATGGCAGAAGAGAAGCGGATTAGGGTAGAGCTTGGAATGGCGATGCAGGGGAGGTATCACTGAGATAGCTTCCAAAAGCTTGTGCAGAATGGGAAGAAAAATGGCTATGGTGGGGTAGCTAAGGGAGGTGATGCTCGAGGGGCGGGTGCAGCAGAGCTGGGCGAGGGCGGGGAGGGTGATGGCGAGGCCCTTGGAGATGATGAAGAGCAGCAAGCGCAAAGAGTTGGAGGACCTCGGTGGTGGCGACAACGAGGAGGAGGGGGAGGAGGAGGAGGGCGTCTCTGGGGTAAGTGAGAAGCGTCTTAAGCTTTATCATGATGCAGAGGAGCTTCCSGGTGAAAACCAAGCTCTCGGTAGCAGTAGTAGCAGTGACTTGATGGAGAGAGTGAATAGGCATTTGGAAGCTCGCAGGCGGAAGAGTACACGGCCATTGCCTGCAAAAATAGGTAACAAGGCGGTGGATCTAGTGGCTTTACATTCTCGTGTGCACACTTTGGGTGGCTTCAGCAAAGTCACTGAAGCTAGGCTCTGGAGTTCGGTCTCGGAGGTATTAGGATTTGGTTCTCACTGTGGACCCGGTTTGAAGCTTGTGTATGTCAAGTATCTCAAAGCTTTGGAGTTTGAAGATCAACACTGCAATGAGGTCACTGCGAGATTACAGGCTAGTAGCTCCGAGCTGGCAAAGCATTCACAGAATGGGGACACTGGTATTTGCAAAGCTGGGGCAGCTGGGGCAATGTCAGATGAGGACGTGATTGGGGATTTGCGAGAGAGGGATCACAATCAACTGGAATGTCGACAATCTTTCACTAGTGAGGATTGGGTGACAACGGATGCTTCATTGGAGCGTCTGGATGGAAACCCTAGTTGTAGAGATGAGGGAGCTCGGGGATTGGACGAAGGCCTGGATGGGAGTTCGGATTGGTATGAAGGAATTAGGGTGGAGAATGTGAAGCAGCAGCGGGAGGCGCTGCGGGGCATGATGGAGTGGATGAGGCGGCTTGCCGTGTGTCCTGTTGATGATTCTGCAAGTGAAGGGAATTCAGGGGAAGATGATGTCTGGGCAAGCCAATGCCGAATGTTGACTGAGACAGTGCGGTCTGTTCTTTGGAAGGTGCCTGGTCGCGGTGGTCATAGCTTGACTCGGGTTAGTCTCACATTGTTTTTCGTTTCCTATGGATATTGGTATTGGTGAGGATGCTGTTTGCAKCGCTTTAAGAAATGTAGGAATGTGATTTGGGGKAGATTGATATAGATCAAATCTTTATCACTATGTAGGGATTTCTTATTCATTTTCGAATTGGGAGGTTGTAGACCAGTATGGAAAGGATAGTATAYAGYCCAAAGAATGCCAAYCAAGTTTACAAAGAGRTGAGTTGCTGTTGRTAACAACAGGGATCACATGAGGGTCGTGATAGGAGACGGGATCASGTTTATAATGGTTTTAGTACCTCTATCTTATTCTGCCGTTTATTGCAAGGAGAGTGGAGAACATGAGTCATGATTAAGAAAAAGCTTTTATTTTTGTGATGCCATATGATAGCACTGCTTTTTCTTAATTTGTGTTCCTCCTCATTTTGTTTAAATTCTTTCATCCTCAGTTTTGTTCTAAATTCATGCCCTTGTCATCTTGTTTAGCTGCAAGATTCCCTATTTGTACCGCAATGTGGCCCTGTCAAGAGGTGATGTACTTACCATCGTAATGTTCCTTCATTGCAGGGGAAACAAGTGCCTTCCCTGTATTACGACGATACAGTCCGACCAGACACCCAAACCCTTGAAAAACTCCGCGCTTCTCGAGAAAGATTGGTCTCCTTTGGRTTTCARCCTCCTTCAGGATCCCAGTCCCAACACCACGACARCTCCTACTGGGGAATAGCAGGGGCTGCACAGCGCTCCGGTAGACACGCAGTTAACAATTACAACGACTCGACYTTTTCTCGCTACAATCAGCAACGAAAAAGGATACCCACAGGGCCAGAATGTCAGGTTGATATTCCCGAGTGGGTTCCTCGTGACAGTGTGCACCGAGGCAGTGATACCACCCTCGAGAATTCAGCTGGCGAGGGTCCTACTAGAAGCGATGTTGACGGAAACGACGAAAGGTTGCTTGGTGTAACAGTATATCCTCAAGCAGGGGCAGTTGGTAGTTCATTTAGACCAGTAGGYAGAGGGAGACCGGATTTTTGTGATTGTGAGGAGCCGGGTTCCATACATTGTGTGAGAGTGCATATTGCAGTTGCAAGGGCGAGGCTGAGGGGYGAGCTGGGACCAGCTTTTGTGGATATGGGGTTTCATCAGATGGGGGAGTGTGTTGCTGAAGATTACTGGAGCAGGGAGGACGAACGGACGTTCCGAATGGTTGCACGGTCACACCCGGCTTCCAAAAGCGGCAACTTTTGGGACTTCCTTCCGCATGCCTTACCTCATAAAACAAGGATGGAACTTAATAGTTATTATTTCAATGTGTTTGTGTTGCGGCGACGAGCTCTTCAGAACAGATTAAGGGACTGTAAGATTGACAGTGATGATGACGAGGGCGAGTTGCCAGGTGAGAGTGAGGAGAGCGAGTATGGGTCYACGGATGACGAGGACGAAGAGGAGGATGACGACGAGGATGATATCTTCAGCGATGGGGCGGATGATCCTGGAATAGAGGGTGTGCCGGAGGCTTTCCCATTGAAGGCTCCACCAATGGATGCAGAAATGCTGAAATATAGACCTCTTCCAGTGTTCAACTACAGTCCTGCKCAGGAGGTCGCCCCTAGCAGAGCGCAGCTAGGCGTTGGGCTAGAAGAAGCGGAAAGTCCTGCTAAGGATCTTATGGATCGATTGGCACCCGAGCATGCAGACAACTCACACGTTGTGTTAATGTGGGATGACAAGCACCTGGAGCCTGGCACTTTAGTGCGCGACGGACGGCATTGGGAGGAGCACCCTGATTGGGGTGGCAGGGACCACCCGGAGGTCAGTCCRGTTCTCGGCGAGGCTGTACAAAGTAGGCAGTTATCCCCGCCCAAGGAAGACGTCCGACAAGGAGCTGTTCTCACGGATTTGTGGACCCCSAGTATGGAGATGGCCCCTAAGCGGGAGAAGGACAAGCTTCTTTCCACGAATGGGATGATCTTAGAACTATTTGGTGATGATGTAAGATWCTAAAGCAATGATCTCAAGGTTCTCATGTTCATATTTACGTCTTTGAAGTTTTGGGCTGCTGTTTTGACTGCTGTTGTGGCCATCTTATGAAACTGCTTTTGCCAAGGTCCTATTTTTTGCTGCACAGCACTCTTACCAACTCCAATCCTCTTGGCGTGTAGTGTGAATGTGCAGATATTTCCGATGCAGAATGAAACTTCCGTCTTTGCCAATCGATCAAGTTGGTTGGATTAGACAACTTCCTGCCCACGACCTGCATGCCGTCTCTGGGTGTATCCCTGTAAAACATCGTCTTATTATTTGGCCTCTTTTTTTTTCCACTGTAGTCTAGTTTTTCAAGATGATGTTGAGTACCGAGAAGATGACGTTGTCCATTAGTGTAAGGAGGCTTGGGATGTGGCTTTTCTGTTGCATTATGATCAAGGCATCCTGCTGCAGGCTGTAGCCAAGACCTGGCCATCATTTGCTATATCCTCGAAGCTCCTGGATGGAGATTCTTCGACCAATTATTTTGCTGTTAAGCAAGGCACTTGTTTGAGTTATTTATTCCTCAAGCACGAAACTATTTGCATAGGATGAGAACATCCTTTTCTCCCACTTGAGCTTCCCGACTGAGAACAGGCTAAATTTGTTGTTTTGGATGTGGATTTGGATCTGGCTCCCGTGGTTTTGTGGTTATACCCATTAGCTTTGCTGTTTCTTTTGAGTTGTGTATTCTGCAGTTTTATGTTTGCTTTCTTAACCCTGTTATCATATGCTGAGATCCTTTGATGTGTATCTTCAACTTTACAGTAATAAAGACTTGGTAATTTTACTTGTGTGCTGGTACCATAGTGAAATATATGGGGACTAACTGAGTTGGATTTTGGGAAGAACCAAGTTTCCTTTTTATGAGTGCTCAGTCCTTATTGTAGGGAGCCAAATTATTGCGGTCTGCATGGCATAATACTGTACTGTAGAAGGGAGGCTTCTGGATGGGTCACTAAATAGTGAAATTAGGTTGCCCCTCGCTAATTCTCGACATTCCACACTATATCAATATTTATTATTACTGTACAAGAATGCACTACTTTTGAATTAGTTATTGGTGTAGTTAGAACTCATGAACCTCCATGTGTACAAATGGAAGTATTTGTAGAAATTTTTATTGACTTCGATCACTTGTAGAATAACTTTTTGGGGGTAAGTCAACCTAATCGGAAAAGCAACCTAATTTCACTATTTAGTGTAAGGTTGGAGATATTTTTTGAGTTTAACCTGCTATTCTCCTTCAATTCCCATATTGAAACTGGTTTTTAAGTACCATGTTTGTTTTTTTCTTTGTTTTTTATTCCAAATAGAAATTTTATAGATTTTTTCACCTGTTTTTTTCAATGTTTTCAAATTGCAACTCGTTTTCTCCCCGTTTCCACCAGCTAGCAATGATTTGGTTGATCAATCACTCTAACCTTGTATGGACGTTGTGGACCACCATAGTCATATGGATGACTAACCTTCCTTCTTTAACTAATTGAGTTGAAAGTTTAGAATTTAAAAAAAAACAAAAAAACACTTGATTTTCAGTCTCTAAAAAATTGTTAAGTAGAAGTAGGTCCAAGATTGAAAGAAAAACTAAATGGTTAATAGCTCTAGGATGGGATTGAAACACAATAATCCCAATGGTGATATTGTTCTAGAAAGTAAACTTCACCTTGTCCAACAATTTGTTTTGAAAAATTGTGAAAATTGCATTCAGAAATGAATCCTTTAAGTTTTTTTTTCAAGAAGATCCTTAGATTGCCCGAAAAACAAGATTGTCCGTAACTTTCTCATTACTAGTCCAAATAGAATGAATCAAAGCTTCACATGTAGACAAAAATATATCATTTCAGGAAAAAAGCTTAAAAAATTGAATTTTGAATTTTTGCAAAATTGTTTTTGCTGCCCGCCGAGTTTAGTTCTGGGGTTTTTGTGGTATAACTTTTGCTCTTGGGCACCAATTGAAATAAAAATTATATTCCAACAAAGCTAACCACTTTTTCTATCTTATGAAAAAGTTTCAAAAAGTTTAATAAAAGATCAAGGTCACAAGAACCTGCCCAAAATCCAAATTGTCCCCCGAGGGGACAATGGCACTTTCTAACACCTTCACACTTTCAAAATTTGAACTATCCTTACTAGTGTTGAAGAGATAAATCCCTAAAGCACTAAATTTTGTTTTTGGCTTCATGGTTAATAAGTTATTGTATGATATGGAATTCTTAATGTTAAGTGGGCAACTAAAAAAATGAATTTTTTAAGAAACAAAATTTGAACTTGGTTTCCTAAATTTACATATATGTCAAAAGCTTTGAATCATTTTATTTTAATTAACAAGATGAAAGATATGAGGAGTTTTAGTTTGCGGTCACTTATGGAATCTCTACTCTCAAATAACTTTAACTTTGTTTTTAGAAGAAAATTATTATTTTTATTAAAAGTTATCAAATTTTGTATTATAAGACTTGGATGTGGACATGGAAGACATAGATACAGTTCTACCGTTAGCAAAACTAGGAGTGAAGCCAACATAGTTGGATAACTAAAGGTCCTTTACCAACAGTTGCAATGACCAAGACTTCTTGCRATTTTTGGTGTTTGTATCTATAAATCYTTTATAGAATATACAAGTGAAAATGCATTCTTTAAATATTTTTAAATAATTCCATGAATCTCTAAAATGGAGTCCTTAAAAGAAATAAAAACACATGTCTTTACAAAAAGAATCCTAAATTAATGGAAAATTCAATCTAGGCCATCAATTTCATGTCATGATGAATGAGTTGCTCAATGAGTTATTAATCCCTCAAAAGAATGAGGGGGTCTAAACTCTTATTTAGTTATTTTCTTGACTGGCTCTTGTAACAAACATAACTCCACATTTGTATAGAATAATTTTAATGATGGCCACCATTGAAATGAAAGAAGACTTATGTAGCTTTCTTATGAACAAAAGATTGATAAAATTGTACACTTTTTGACAAAATGCCACCATCAACAAGATTGATGAAAGATATTCGGTTAGGTGGTACTAGAACACAATATTGAAATTGGAATGCTTAAAAAATACTAGAAATTTTTCATTTCTTTCCCACATGTACATATCAACTTGATTTTGATGTGTAATTATTTTCAAATCACTTCAAGATATGAGGATCTAAATTGACTGCCCAGAGCACCTTCTCCATACTCCAAAAATTCACCAAAAATTGCACAATCAATCATTTCTTGATCRAATTGCACCCACAGATTCAATGAATAAAAATCATCCAAGGTCTCTAAATAGTTCACAAACTATTAATGAGGTTCACATTTTGAATTTTCTGCATTTTTAGTTCCAGAAGCCACTTGGTGGTCTTGTTGTCCTTCAGGGGTTAATAGCCTTAGAATGCAGAAATCTTTGCCGTCAAGCCCAAAACACAAACGACATTGTTTACTGACTGACTGAACCTCGCGTCTCCAAGAAATGTAACAATCACAGGCTGTTGCGGACAGACACCTGATCATCAACATTCCCAATCACCAAAATGCAATGCGTTTCTTCTCTTAAAGCGTCTTCGGGAGCATAGTCTACCCCAACCTATACAAAGATCAGTCACCAGTGTAGTCTCTCAACAATGCTTGGCAATAGGATCGTTGCAGCAGAAACCTATCACAACATTTAATCTGATCAAAGAAGGATGCAGGATCTTGAGAGGAATTCGACAATAAAGGTATAAGAGATTACGAACTTGCGGTTCAGCAGGAGAGAAAAAAAAGCCAGTGGTTGCGTTCAGTTCAATGTCACGAACAGTATCCGCAGCTTTCAGAACGGCAAAACAGGGGCTGGCAAAGAAGRAAGACCCTAYATAAAGACCAGTCACTCATGTASTCTYACAATGCAASGCAATAGGATGTCCTGAGCATTGCTGCCGCAGAGACCTATCTAATCTCATCAAAGAAGCATCCAACGTCTTCAGAAAGGCATTTGACAACATAAAACACTGACATAGAAGACAGAGCGATCGCTTTGAAATGGAATAAGACATAGCAAACTTCCGGTTCAGCGGGAGAGAAAATAATCTTTAGGGTGTTCGATTCAATGTCATGTACAGAATCTCAGGTTTCACAAGTAAAAGAAAAGAGCAAAAAAGAGTTAGCCAAGAAAGTCAAGTGGCGACATCATACTCAAGGCAACAGGTGCCGCCATGGATCTTCCACCATGGACTTCTGGTAGTAAAGATCAGGACGATCCCTTGCGGAGACTGAGCCCCCTCCTCCTCGTCCTCTTGCTTGGTTCCCCTCATTCCGTGGTTGAAAGCCTCCTCTTCCAAGCCCGGATCCTCTACCTCGTCCCGCACCTCTCCCAGGACCAAAATTTGGCCTCTTGATGGGCCAGGTCGACTCTCCAGGTCGCTGCAGAGGCTCCACAGCAGGAGGTGCAGGAGCAAAGACCTGTTGAGGGTAGTACATAGGAATCGGGCTGCCGAAACCTCCCACCTGAGGACCCGTAGGAGGAGGAAACGGCTCTGGAGGGTGAAACTTTGGTCTCCATTGAGGAAGAGAACCTCCAGGGGCATGTCCTGGTTCTTTCCGTTTCGTATGAACAAAGCCGGCTGCTGGGTTGGAGTAGTAGTTGAACCGCGGAGTATGAGCATCAGATGTAGGAGCGGCTTCTTCAAAAGGATTACCAAGCTTCCCACTGGGATTGTCTGGGATCGGCGCACTTTGAGAAACCCCTTCGGCTTGCTCCCGCATGGCCTTCAGCCTTGCTCGCCGCGCCTCCGGGTCTTCCATCACAAAACAATCTGCGAAAGGTGGTGAGCAACATTGAGCTATGAAATCAGGCTTGGTTAATATGCAAACTAGCTTGRATCCAGCCCACAATTAGTTGGAAATGTCTCCCGGGCATAGAGTCACTCATGGGAGTGGGAATGAATTATAGTCACAGCTCCCTTCCATCTTTAGATAATAATAAAATCTAGTTATTATGTTCATGTCCTTCGACTTCCAGTCTACGAGGACGTCATTCAGCTTAATGGGCACCAAATACTGGTAATAGAATTGCCCCATGCTGGAGCCGTGCTCACCAAAGTTGTATGTTCGGCATATTTCTGGGCGAATGAACTGACGACCCTTGCGAGTGGAGTTCAACCGCAACCAGTCATCCCAATAAGCTTCAGGCCAAATCGGAGAAAGCTCATCCCAAAACTCCCGGGTAAGCATCCACCCAAGTCCAGGGAAAAAATCGGACCTGTACAGAGCCTCAGCGTCGCTAACAAACTGCTTCTGACCATTGTCATTCCACGAGGAAACGGCCACCACGGATTTATCGCAGTCCAGGACAGTAGCCGTGGCTTCGAAATAGGAGAAGAAATCCGGCGCAATTTCCATGTCGTCCTCTAAAATGATCACCTTCTCGTACCCCCGCACATCAAAAAGCTCCGAAAGTGCAAACTTGTAGTGCCGTGCAATTTTGTAGTACGCCACCATCTCCCCAGGGTTCCTTGTTGGAGGATCGCCTTCCAAATGTTGCAAGTACCCCACGCCAACGAAGCTCTTTGCTTTGGCTTTCACCGCCTCCATGGGACCATCCTGAGTCGCACCAACAAGTATTTTGTAAAATCACCAACCATAACCAAAGGCTGTTGACATCCTACAATTGGGTATGGTAGAAATACCTTTGACCACACACAACAAATGGCTTAGAAAATTCAAACTATAGGTCAACTTCCTACAACTATCGATGATTCAGTGATGGATCTTCTGCAAGAAAAATGGTCCAAGAATCACGTATATCTTGTRATTTACTACGCATTTAGTGACGCACGTCCAAACTTCAGAACTGTTAGSGGTGGCTAAATGGTAATTCACTTGTCTAGAGGGTAAGAGTTGGTCAAACAAGAAAGATTCTGCAATTTTACAATCGATGCTAACGCGGACAGAGTCCACACGAAGGGTGCTAACCATCATACACGTGAAAAAAAAACTCTTGCAATCATTCCGTGCGGTTGCGGGTTGATGCGCAGTTAGTGCGTGGTTAGTGTGTAAAGCCGGGGAAGCGCGTGGTCAATAAAATGACTACCCTAACAGTACATTGGAGAAAGATAGTGTACCTGAGATACAAACAGTGGGAACTTTTGTGCAACTGCGCGTTGATACTTGAGGACAGAATTCAAGGTTCGTTCGAGATAATCGGGGCGATTACAAGCCATAACAACCACCGCGGCAATAGGTTTTTGCCCCTCGAGTTTCGGCGATTCCTTCCCCTGTCTGCGGTACTCTCCCAAGAGCGCATTCAGCTGATCATAATTGTTCTCGAGCTTCTCCTTCTCATCCTCCAAAGCCACAATTCGCCCCTGTTGCGCACTGAATTGGTCGATGAGCGCTCTCTTACTTCGTGAACACTTGGTTTCGCCCTCCACGGCCTGTGCAATCCGGTCCGCGTACTTAGTCTGCACGGTGAACAACCTTGCCTGCAAAAGAAGGAAGAACAGGGCCGCTGCCACGAGACCAAGACGCGCTCCGCATTCAATCCGCGCCATCACGGTGGGAAAATAAAAAGACACAAGCGTTTCCACGACCAGGAAAACCTATCCCACAAGCTCCATAAAACCCCTAAATTCACACCATTCCCTCAACCGTATTCACATTTCAGGCGACCACGAAACCTGATCTCCCAGTCGCAAAGTCCATTCCCTGACTCGATCGAGGATGGCGATCAGGGCAAGGCATCCATCGGCGAACCCTAAATTGCCAAACCCTAAGGGTAAGCATTTGCGGCTTACACTATGTCAATTTCAACGACAAGGCCAATTTTCAAAGTTGCTAGACTCTAATGAMAAACAAACTTCAGGATCCAAGAAGCCCTGCTTGCGCTCACGATCTTCTCCCCACGTTGTGAAAAGTCGTACCGTCATCATATACCGACATGGAGCTTCCCGAAAATCCGAAATTGCTAGTGAATCAACTGCTGCTGTGTTCTCCTATTCGAGAAAAAGGTTTCGGAGTTCGCAATCCAATCGTCAGAAAAGGTGAAGAGGTCAAATCTGCGGCAATCGCAGACAGGATTTCYGATCAAGTTAACGATTCTCATGGCCAGCCGTTTGGGACTGACGTGAGGCCATGAGTTGTGAGGACTAAGGTAAATCATCCCATTGCAATCAGAATTGGAGTAGGCTCCATTGTGGTCAAAATTGTAATGCTAGAACTCAAATGTACATCACCATATTACAATTTTGACCACAATGGGGCCACTCCAATTTTGACCGCAATGGGATGATTTACCTTAAATGTTATTGAGATTTGACCAAAAAACGAGGGTAAATTTTTTTTTCTTGCTTACAAGTAGACGTGTAAGGGAGGCCTATTTGCACAAACATGAACATAGAATAGTGTATTTTTAGATCCCCTTTTGTAAGAACTTGTCCACCTAATATAGAAATATACTACAAAAAGTTTAGCTAAAAATCATTAGTTTAAACAACTTTTTTCTACTCAAGAAAACCTTAAATCCAAAAGTGTGACAAATTAACAAAATTGACTTTTAAATATGAAATGATTTTAAATTTTTTTGAAAAATAAGGGATACAATTACAATCACAACATTCAGAATTGAGTTTTTCGTTTTTTACGTTTGGGCCATTATTCAAAAGTTTTATCAGAGGACAAGAGAGCCACTCTCATCCTGAAGGAAAAAAGGGCTAAGCTTATTCACAATGGGTGGATAATTAGCCAATATAAAAATTAAGATATCCAATTTAAAGACGCCACCATTGCAACCCGGAAATGCTACACTGCCACAATTACAATTAGTATTGAATACTATACATGAAGCTTTGATTTGGCACTCACATGCCGAAATTGAATTTTTTTTTATTAGAACMTTGCAGGTCTACATCACATCACACCATTCACAAGATGACATGTGGCAATTTTTTACAAAAATGACTTAATTTATATTGAATTCGACCTTTGCGTAGGATAGTATATCCTTGTAATAAAAAGTTTAGACCAAAATAGATAACCATTTTAGTGTAGTTAAATGTTTTTTTTTTGTGCACCTACCATTATTAATGATATTCTCTATAAAAAAAAATTGATGTTGAAAACATATTATTTGGACAAGTCTAAAGTATATGTTACAAAAATTGTTTGTTTGTGTACCAATTTTGTCATGTAGGCATTTTTTTAGGTGTTATAGAGTGCATTGTCACCTCAAAATTGAGAGTCATGAAAATTTGGAATTGGTTATTTAGATTTATATCTAAGTGGAAAGCTTTGAATCATTCTATTTTGATCATCAAGTCAAAAGTTATGAGGAGTTTTAGTTTGGGGTAGTTTACTTGTAGTTATAGAATCTCTACTCTACAAAAAAGTTTGAACTCCATTATTGGATGATTGCAAGAAACACTTGTACTATTTAGCGTCACATGTTACGTGTGGAAGTTGTTTTTGTCTCTAACTTTTGTAAAAATGCTCAAAAGAGCAAGAAATTTGGAATCAAGTTTTCTGATTGTATGGAAAATATACAAGAATTTTTTCAATTTTAATAAAATTACTTAAGTGACCGAAATTGAATTTTGATAATATGTCACACTTGTAGTTTTAGGATGGGACCTCATACTTGGAAGTTCTGATATATTACTGTAGAGAAAAAGAGTTTAAAGTGTGAGCTCTATAATTAACGTAATCACTACAGGTATATATATGTCTCCACTACTATCATTGTAAGCAATTGACTAGTACCCGGAACAGGTTCCGCCTTGACTAGTACGTCTCAAATGTCGAGCATCTGTAACTGAGAACATGATGTTATTGAGATGTGTTGAAGAGGAAAGCAGCAAACTCACAGTTTTCACCGTCCTCGATCCAGTGTTTAGGGTCACCGTGGTTGTCCATCATCCGCTCATGCTTTCCCACTTTTTTCCTGCCCTTGGAGCCGCACGGTGGAACCTGAATCAACACAAAACCAAGATAAGTGCTTGGAAGGAACAATGCTCGGTACAAGAATCGCGACAGAATTTTGAAGGCCTCCAATTTTACATCAGTGATAGGAGTTCAATTTTACTTCGAATAATCGAGAGATGATGGGTTCGGTGACATTTATCGAACCCATTATATTGAACTTCATTCACCAGTGTGCATGACTTTGTGTATTAAGGAGGAAAGACTGATTCCTATCCCTCACCCAAACCATCTCCAACTAAATCTTGCGAACAAATTGTTATCATTAGAGAAAGTTTGGACTCTACAGAAGGCTGCCAGCCTTTGACAAGCCACTCTATATCTAGAGCCCTAGTGAGCTAGAAAAAAGACAGCCTTTCTGACACAAAATGTGTTTCAGGTTGTGTGAAAATCTTGACTGTCACACTGAATATTTCAGTTTCTTACAACTTTCCTCCAATAGAACACAACTGCTTGTTTACCAATGCTTTGACATTTGGTTGCTTCGCTACAGTGATGACACTTGGTGACCATAGCAATAGGGGAAAAATTCTTGTTCACACAAAATAATAAGAAGAAGAAAGCAGGGTCCCTTGTGGCACTTCTTAGGGGCCTTCAAAATCCAGTGACATTCAAGGTACGGTTCAGTGCACTTGAACTTCAAAAAATCTTAACAATCTCATTCAAATCATACTATTCTCATTCGAACTCAGAATATTACATAACGCATTTGAAAGTTCATAGGTGTGATATGCTAGTGCACTGTAAACAGACCCACATCTCAATTTCAACAAGTATGCAGAAGGGAAACTCTTTCCACCTACCTTGGATCCCAACAGCGGCCATGGTTTCCGCTGGGGTTCAACCCTGGCAGACTCTGACGGCGTGCAAGACGCGCGCCAAAGCTTCGCGAGCTTCCCGAGCGATGGCATGGATACCCCTGCGAATGTCAGAACCGATCTTTTCGTTTGCTCGATGGGGGCGATCCTTTTGCCGTCTTCCCCATGGGCAGGGACGATGGCCATCAGGTTGTACTTCAGGCCGCTCTTGGAGGCTCTTTCCGATTTCAGGGATTTTTTCTTGGAGAAGAGGTCGCAGAGGCGGGTAGAATAGTAATCGTCGTCCACGGAAGGACCCTTCTCCACTTTAGCAATGACTGGAGGCGGAACTGAGTCGGTCCAGTGGGGCAGAAATGGTCGATGCAGGGAGCTTTGAAGCTCCGGGGCCAGTATGAAGAAGGGATTCTCGTCCACGACAGGATTGAGATTGGGATTTGCTTTGTAGACAGTGAGGGCCTTGGATTCTTTGAGCGGTGTCTGCTCAGGCAAGTGAGACGGACCAGCAGTACGTCAGTGAAGAGCGCTTAAAATCCGGTAATCACGAAACCGGTAGACACGGAAAGTTCTGTGCTCAAGGTTCTAGCTATTGGATGTTCAAATCGGCGCAATTCAAAGCATCGAAATGGTGACTTTCGATCACATAAAGCTCTATAAGATTGGTAWTGATGTAATTGTCCAGACGGGTTTGTGAAAATGTGCCACATTCGCGAATAACTCACAAATTGAACAAAATTGGCAGTTATGGCGCTCTTCTAAACAGGCATCCCCTCTCCACCATAAGGAACTCACTTAGTTTGTGGAAGACACTAGAGCTTTGCTTGGTGCACCAAGCGCACCAAGCAAGAGCTGCTAGTTTGGACTGCATCTCGAATTGTAAAAATCCAAGCAAGTCAAAGTCGTCACATGTAGTTGAAGTTCAATTTTCACCTGTTGCACGCCAGTTCGATGCAGTGTGGCTTGGCATTCAAGATGCCCGAGATCAAATTCGCCGCGCGCCTCGGGTACGTCGCCGAAAACGGGAAGTTCGCTGGTCTTGCGGGCGGCGAGCCAGTTGCATTGCAGCTGATCCTCGTCGTCGGAGTTTTGCATCACGTCGTTGTCTACAGCAAGTAGATTGACCCCCGAGTCGAAGTCAAACTCGTGGTCGAGGGGATCCGCTCCTCTGTGGTGCCCGTCGATGGTGTCTCGGATCGATTGCAGCTGCTCCAAGGCGAATGTGCCGATGGCCAGGAGACCTTCCTGCTCGTGGCTGAACACGAACTGGATGTTGTCTTGGGTCTTCTCCTCCGAGTCCGACTCAAAAAGTCCCCGTCGCTTGCGGACGCTGGTGCTGCTGGCTTTGATGGGCATGGCGGATTGCATTCCACGATCCAACCCATGGCTGACACTTTTTGGATCTGCGAAGCAACAAAATTTGAACAACATGACTTTCATTGCAATGCTGCTTAAAGTAAGTGTTGCTAAGCTTGGTCCAAATGGATCCATCTCAATTGCAGAATTTGGGCACGGGATAGTGCAATGTTCAATCTATTGTGTGGAGACCTGATTTCYTAGATTGTTTGCTACTACACACTGAGACCGTATCAGTTTCTGGTCAGTAAATGAAACTAATTACCCAGAAAATTCGGATACTTAGATTTCAATACACATGCGTGATCACTAGCTAGTTCACAAAATTTGAAGCTAGCTAGTACTGAATTGTGTAGAACCGAACGGACCATAGCCAAGGTCGTAACTCACTCTGTAACCCTCCAAGCAAATTGAGCATGATCAATGGACAACAGCGGAAATAACAAGAGTACCTGGTTTACTGAGTTGCTGAAAAGCTTGCGGCGGTGAATCCTTGCTCTTCCCCCACCCGAATAACTGAAGCACACCACACCATGCAAAATTTAGTCTCTAGTTGACGATACGCAGATTCAGCAAGCACGAATGCTCCCACTTGAGAACTGCTGCAATGGCGATCATTGCGTTGAACCACAACATACCTTCATGATGAAGCGCGCCTAAGGAGAATCGTAGATATGTAAGATTCCGGGGCAGAGCAACGACCTGAGATGATCTTCCAACGAAACCACCACTCCGATCGACTTCGTCTCAATCTCTAGAAGAAATCACGTCATGGCCGATTTGCACACTTCGAAGTATCGAACATACCTCCTGACCTGCTAGACTTACGCAGTAGAAATTGTAAGCTCCTCACTGTTACCATCAGAACGCTGATCACGACCAGGATCGATGTCATTCACATACTTATACTGACCAGGACTGAAATATTTAGCTGTAAAAAAACTGCAACCCCTGAAAAATCAACCTGATCACCCCGCAAATTTCAAAACAACTACTGCAACTAATACTACTACCTTACCTAGCTCCGCTTGCTGACGTACAGCTAGTAGGTAGAAACTAAAAGCTGGAGCAAACCCAAGAGATATATATCATGTAGAGATTTATGACGACGAAGTGGTACCTTGACGTCCATCGGCAGTATGAAGCTTCGGCATTACACGAAGCTTGTCATCATTGAGGTCAATCGAGGAGATCGAAAGTAAGCGACGAATCTCACGACGTGAGAAAGCTAAGGGCCGCCGGGCCAAGGTAATACTTCATTCAACCTACAAGGTGCTGTACTGGGGATCAGCGAGAAAAGTGAGACTCACAGGGAATTTTAACACCCGGAACTGCATATGAGACCCTTGTGGCTAGGTAGACAAGTTAGCTACAGTACTGTAACTAGCTAGCAGTATACATTTTGGCCGAAGCGAGTACGTGCAGGAGCGGGGCAATTAAGCAGCACGAGATGCSCGTGGATCAAGCTTGGAATAGAGTGGAAGTGAAGGCGACTTGAAGGCAAATGGGGGCGCATTATGGCAGCTCCAGACACTGGCGGCATCTACACTAAATAGTGAAATTAGGTTGCCCCTCACTAATTTCGTCTTCGAGGACTTCAAGATGAATTGTCTCGTAATAACTTGCTCCAGCTTCCATAGATAGCTCTAGTTCCTTTCCGTGACTCTAGCTTCCCATCTGGCTCCGGCCATGTGGCRTTCAGTCCGTGGATAGACCCCTCGAGTGACCGGTCAATTGTTTTCCAACCGTGACACGTKCGTCGGCACAAGTAGTCAATTGACGTTTGGTTGGTCTTCCTTCCGGTCCCTTTGTTTTGGTCTTCCCTACCTAGGATCTTCGTTTTGGTCCTCCTGCTAGCTTCTGCTGTTGGACTTGGGCTTCTAACCTCAGTCTACTTAATCTAAATTTTGKACAAAAAAMGACACTAACTGAAATAAAATAAAACTAAACTTTGGGCTATTAAAACGAAATACAAGGAACTAATAAGAGTTAATTTTTTTGAGATTTTTGGAGTAATGGTACTCCTAACAACGTAGATGGAATATGAGTGATAAATAGGACCTTCTGTAAACAAAAGAGTCTACACCACGTGCTTCAATGGAAGACAAATGGGAAGAAAACAATGAGTTGTAAGTTTTAGTAGGTTTCCKAATGATACCATCTTACCAATTTTAGATTTTTGAAAGTCAAAGCTTTGCCATGCGGGAGCAACCCCAGGTTTACACGGTGACTTAAAGAAAATCAAATCTTAAAGAGCTATAGCTTCGCCATGAGGGGTAACCTAAGACACAAATTATTTTCAATAACCAATAATAGCATCTTGAATTTTTAGGAGTTAAAGCAGGTACTCATGGAAGTGTCTAACCCCTAAAGGACCAAGGCCTTTTTTCTGTGAAAAAAGACTCAAACCTGCCATTTCTATAGCAAAGAGTAAAAAAAATCGATAATTGCTTTTTTTGCATATCTAACTATAGGATCTTACACCTAACTATTATGAAGATGTGTGGGAAAAATTTCAGAATTTTTGGACCCATAGATTGCAAGATATCTTTGTTTAAAGTGAAAAAAACAAGTTTTGCAACACATTGTTGCCCAAGATTATTTGATTTTGAACCTTCTTAACTTTAATTTTTTGCACTACAAAATTTTGAGCTTTAAATCTTTATGGTGGAAAATTGTATTGAGAATCTAAGAAAAAACAAATTTTAAAAAAAACTTAATTTTTATTCTTTGAAAAATTGTTAAGTAGAAGTAGGTACAAGGTCAAAGAAAAATCTATATTATTAGTATCTCTAAGATGGAATTAGAATGCACTAATCCCAATGGTGGGATTGTTCTAGAATTCAAACTAAACTGTGTGGAACATTTTTCTTCTTCAAATTGTAAAAATTGCATTCAGAAATGAATCCTTCAAGTTATATTTTCGAAAAGATGCTCTATTTGCCCCCAAAATAAGATTGTCCATAATTTTCTCATAAGAAATCCAAATGGAATGAATCAATGCTTTCCATATAGACAAAAATATAAAATATGAGAAAAAAATAAAAAATAAAGAAATTCAAATATTTGAATTTTTTTTGTTGCCCCCTCTCCCCCTCTTTCCCATATGTGTTAAGTTGTTTTGGGCATAACGTCTGTTCCTAGGCATCGATTGAAAAAAAAATTACATTTCCGTAAAGCTAATTATTTTTTCTAGCTTCAAATTTAAAAAAAAAAAAAAATCAGGACCAAAATTGAGACCATAGGTACATGCCCAAAATCTACCTTGTCCCCTAAAGGAACAAATAGTCTTTTAGGGGTTAAACCAAACATCCACTCTGCTCTTTCAAAATTTCAAATAATATCACCAATTAACTACTAAWGGAGGTACGCATGACAATGTTTACACTGTACTTCAACAATTAAAAACTCAAAATCCAATATACAACAAATTTTGAACAAAAATTAGTCAAATACTCTTTTGGCAAAGTCTAGCTCYGCCGCTTTAAAGGTATTACAATAGTACCAAATGCTCTTTCAAATGTCACAACATGTTAGTTCAAGAATCTCAAAGCAACTTAGAGTCTTAGAGAAATGCCGTCCCAAACTCTATGAAAATAAATAATGTTGAGGCTTAGCCTCTAACACTCAAATAATAATGCAAGTAGCGATACTTTAAAGAAATCCTTTAGTCCTTCAAAGTTGGAAAAAGAAGAGATGAAATTGGATTGAATACCGACCTCAGTTAGTGCTTCAATGATGTCGGTAGCACAACAAAAAGAAATGAGAGTGAAGTGTATGCATTAATAATGAGGGTACCAACATCCTCAAGGAGAGGCCTTTTATACTTGTGCTAGGCCCCTCCCCAGTAAGTTGTCRGTGAAAAACACTTTGCTTTCAACCTTTTAATATTTCCTAAACTAACCTAAAATATTTTCCAAATAATCTTTGTTCAATGGAATAAGTCTCTAGAATCCTCTCCATTTAGGCGTTTAGCTAATAAATCTTGGCCAAATCAAATGCAAGATTTATTCCCAAAAATATTTAGAAAATAACCGCCTAAAATCTTGAAAATCACCAATACCAATTGTTGAAATTCAACCAATTTAAGCCATTTCAAATACACTTTCAATGAAGATGATCACAAATCAAGGTATGGAAACAAATCAAATTCTAACATGCTTTTAAAATGAAAGGAAGCTTTATTTGATCCTTTATATATATTTTTTGAATAATGAAACCATACATATTAGTAATCCCCATGAATTGATTAGACTATGTATAAACCATTCTCTTGTAGAAAAAATAAAATGTTGTCATTCATTCTTGTAAAACAAACATTGTACTTAGAAGCATGCTGTATTGGATTCTTATACAACTATCGAATAATTAATTAATTCAATATTTTGGATGATGAAAATTGTTGAAATTCCTTTCTAAGTGCTAAAGTTGAAATGTTAAATATTATTAAATATTTGGCATTATTAAATATTTGGCAGAAGTTGCCCAAATTGATAAGGTACTACGATAGAAGTAGGAAATTGAAAGTTAATCCTTAAGTCAAATTTTTAGAATTTAAATTAGAATTTAGAACATCAAAGGAAATTTTAAGAGATTTCCGAAAATATCTCACTTAAAAAATAACTAAAAACTAAGAAAGTTATGAGTGGATGAACTTTAGTTATTAAGTTGGATGAAAAAATAATACTTCCATCTAGAGGAGCCTAAAAASAAATCTAGGAATSTAGATAGAATTMATAATATTAAGTGTAAGTCATAAATTATTTTGTTCATTCAAATCAACAGTAATTTGAAGATGAAGTTTTAAATCACCAATTCAAAGTAGAACTTCATCCATTAATAACTTCCTATGTTGGAACTTTGTAATTTTGTGTTTACTTTTTTAAAGAGATAATTTCTTGCTTTCTTATTTAAGTATCTTAAAAAATTAAAAATAATAGGTTAAGTATAGAAGTTAAAGATTAGAATTATAGAAAAGATAATTGAGAAGAATCCTTCAAAAGCCACTAAAAGAACTATAACATTAGAATCACTTSAATCATATTATAAAGATTCTAAAAAAATTACACTTAAAAACTAACTCTTTTTAAAAATGGATGAAATTCAAACCTAATTTTGGATGAAGTTTTTCATCCTTGGCTCAAAATAGATTAGATTTCAGATTGAGTTAATTTGAAAACCACTATTAAAATTTGGGTTGATTTTGAGTTACTTTAGTATCATAATTTGATGGATGAAAATCTCTAGGTTAGTTTAGAATTGAAACCTCACCCTTAATATATTTTGTTAGGAAGGTCCAAATATAATTTTTTTTTATCATTTTAGAAAATAAAAATCATGCTCTACAAGTTAGGTTCAATTAGTTTTTTTTGTTTGAGTTGGGTTTCACTTTCAAGTCCAAAGTAGTTAGCCAAAGGCTAYGGATTTAGATTTGTTAGATTATAGAATATTACTAATAGAGTGTCAATTGCTTGGAAGGCGCAAATCGGACTAGACTTAGGCACCCCTAAGAAAGATTAATCAAGAAAGCCATTAGAATTGTGTGTACGTTTTAACTCAAGGGGTGAAATCAATCACAAATATGTATGTATTGCAAATSTATTTGGTATTCAGTAGAAAAAACCCATGTTTTT
>VACF01001689.1:149915-176362 GCA_006891605.1 Pleurozium schreberi
AAAAWKSYTWAAWAAAAAMACAAGTTCATTRTAGTGATTTTGAAGTWTATAACCRTACCGAAATCCGTATTTTGYGTTTCTTGCTCTACATCCATATTTGTATTTTGAATATGTAATTGTATATSTATGCATATCCTATATCTGTACTTTGTTTTCATATTTGGATAGCCAAAATCATTTGTTCCACGAACATCAACAATATTGGTTTTTTTACAAGATCGACAACATTTTGGGGTAGGAAATTTTTTGTACTCACATCAACTACTCTAGGTTTTGGGGGGCAAGGAGAGGGGTGGAAATTGAAACAAAAACACCATGTTTGCCTAATTTCGTTTTGCCTCATTGTCATTGTCATTATCATTGTGAAGTCCAGGGCAATTGAAAATTTCTAGTGCATGAGGACATACTTTGATTGTATAATTATAAGTGAATGAATTTTTGTAATCTACAATGCACTTCAACTAAAAATGATAGCTAACTTCATAAATAACCACCGTAAAAAAAATCCAAGTACATCATCAATATGATGAAAAATAGATTAATTCTTGGTTCTTCTAATTGGCATTGAATATTTTGAAATTTTGAATGAAAAAATCATTATGACAACATCGAAGATCAGCTCAAATCATCAAAAGTATTGTACCTATTTTTTCCACTTTCCTATATGCAATCACTCTACATTTACTATAATCATGATAATACATGAACCTTCAACACTCCACCATATCATTGCTTCTTTGGAAACTTGAGAATTCTCATTTTTAGAAACTTCTTATCCAAAAAAATATACAAGCACAAAGGAAAAATTAAATCATGAATAGTTCTAGAATGAAAGTGAAAATGTCAATTTTAACAATGATATTGTTGTAGCATATAATCTACCCCCTATAGACATTTTTGTGCATTCAAAAACAAATTAAAAAACAAATTTTGCATTTAGTTTTTCCAAGCAAATACCTTAGTTGACCACAAAACAAAGTTCTTTATAACTATTACAATGTTGATTCATATGGAATGAAATGAATCAAAAATTCTACATAGATATACGTATATTGTGTAATTAAGGAAATTAAATAATAATAATATTATTATTATTAATAATAATTCTTGCATTTATGTTTTGCTACTTGAGTTTGATCATTTTTTGTTTAGGAAAGCACAACTCTTTATTCCCTATTTCCATGCACCAAATAAAATAAAATTGTATTCTCTTGTACATTTCCTTATCTTCAAAAGGAGTTTCAAGAAATGTAATGACATTTRACATGATAGGAACCTTCCCTAAATCCTAWAAATCCATTMATTTACATGACTTTAGGCCTTCAAGGGTTAATTGCACCTTGGGTCTAGTACGTCTCTTCACCACACCGCATTATTTTCATAGCTTTGATGGTGTTTGTACCATTGCCAATTCTATCAATGCTCTTGTACATTCCTGGATATTACAATCAATCACCAATGACTTATTAAAAGTTTTAATAATCAAAAGCATACACAACGTCACGATACACAAGGAGGGGGGTTGTAAGCAGGGCTTTTTTTGGACCACTGTCCCCTGCTGCCCTCACTACATAGGCCAGAATTTGGAGGGATGAAGCCAGAGAGGTTAGATTTCTCACACTCTGGCGAAATTTCGCCAAAAATAAAAGCCCTGGTTGTAAGAAAGGCCTCATGTTTTATGTCTTGTTTGCAATTTCTGCGCTCAATAATAGAAATAGTACAATTACTATGAAATAGATCAATCTCAACCGTTGATGTGAAAAATTGGCCCTAAGAAGTATACTTTTGAATACTATGATTGCATGTAAGTACTTGAATCAGTACTATTTAAAAAAAAGAACAATTTGTTACAAAAATGATTTACAATGGCGTATAAATTAATATAAAATGAAAAATCAAGAACAAAAAAATTACTTCCTTTGTCTCAAAATAAGACCGGTGTTTCCATTGTAAAATACAAAGGAAACATCGACCTTATTTTGAGACAAAAGGAGTATAAATTGGCAATTCATGAAGACTTGATGGTAATCAGATTTCACCAAAAATGAAAGTGAGGTTGAAACCATCTTCAATGTTCAGAAGTACGAGCGTAAAAGAACCCTATTTTGCACAAAAAATAAGTATCAAGTTAGTCATCTTCAATAAAAATTTCAAGTAAATTGGCTTTTTGTTCCAAAAAATATGACCAATGGCAAATCCTTCACTTCCAAAGTTCAATGTGATGCCAAATAGGACAAGCCATTTTTGCAATCATCAATGATTACCAAATGACCAAATGGAGCTCCAACTCCAATTTCAATAAGAAAAGGGCTAATTAAATGTCATATTAGTTAAGCAATCTAAATACCTAGAAGAATAAGCTTAGGCCAACATATTTTCAAACAAAGGTAGATATTATTATAGAAAAATTCATTTAGAAATTGTGTTTGTAACAAAAATTGTGTTTGTAACAAAAATCATCTTTATGAATCTAAATTGATGTATGAATTGCTTAACAACAACTAAACATGTTTCTTACCACATGTATTCCCTTGAGAATTTAAATAGGCCTTCAACCTCAAGTGAAGCCTTTCTTTGACCAAAATGGATCTTGCATTCTCATTCAAGCTATAGTAAAATTGGATTTATTTTCTACTTTTTTTAGTAAAACACCTAATTTTCATTTTTTCATATAGATCAAGCTTTGCTTCTTGAATCTTTTCATACATTTTGCAAAAGTTAAAAGGTTTTTGTCTTTTTTGAAAGCAAACTTAGGCAATCTAAACAAATAAGAAACATTGCTTCTATTTTAGAAATATATTGGTTTTGATTTAAGAAGTAAATGACAAGATGGCAAATTTCATTATAATGGCGGTACTCCATGTGCCATTTTAGGGCGTTTACACATAAGGTTGATCACCTATTTCCGACCACTTAAGCAATTCAGCCTATTTGCGGCATGCGGAAAGTTCAGGAAAAAAATTTCCAATGTAGAGAAATAGATTTCAGGTGGATTTCATAATTAAAAAAAGAAAATCTCCTCAAAATCAAAATTATCATGAATTTTTTTTGTGAAGATTCTATTTGCCCCATTCCCAATAAGTATGCGAACTTATTTCCAACCATAGCTAGGATGGTCCCAAAATCAATGCAAGGCTTTCAATGTACACAATGTGATCATTGTATGCTTTCAATGTACACCTCTTGGACATTGTTGTTGCTCTTGTGGGGCCACCAAAAGGTGAGTTGTCACCTAGACTTGAGCTAATCGGAAATAGAGCGTCCTATTGAATGCAAATGGGATGCTAGTCGGAAATGGGGTACCTCCTTTACTTCATGAGCCTATGCCGAGCAATGTTTTTTTTATTGGCGAATTTTCGCCAAATTTTTTTTTCCAAAAAACGGGCAGGTGAATTGAACAAACAAAAATTAAAAAAAAAAAAAAAAGAATTCGCCTGAGTCTGATTGACGAGGTGCCTGCGGCTGCCTCATCAACCACCCTAGCCCCTGTCAGATCGCCGTATGAGCTGGGTGCTTTAGGGTTGTAGGCGCCACTTTCCCTGCTCCATGTTTTTGTCAGGAGCCATGCACCTCTCACAGCTTGCCATTTTGCGAGAGCTGCCATGGTTTTTGCAATTTATTTTCCTCGAAAATTCGCTTGTATGCAATCTCCTTTCTGCACCTGGACGCCAGTCCGCCACTCGAGCTTTGCGCTGGTTTGTTTTAGATAGGATTCTTGTTTTGGGATGTGCAGGTCCAACGTTAATTGCAGCAAGTGCTTTTGTCGTTGGAAAGTTGCGATTAGGTGAGAGAATCGTGTGATTAGCATGCAATTGGGTTGCAGGTTTAGCGCATAATGTGAAGAAGCTCTGAGTTTAGCAGATGAGCTGAAGACCAAGAATTTTTTGTGTGGAAGTTTGGATTGTCTGGAATTTGGCAATGTAGGCAAATGCTTCCCATTCCCTAACACATGCATCTTCAGTGGGCAACATCCGACCATAAATTACACAGATTTGGAGACATTCATCACCAGATGAGTTCTCAATTCTTCACGTTTTGATTGCATGCATTGCTTTGAATTGTCTCTTTTCTTGCGGTTGTTGACAATCATGGCTCCAAGCCAATCGCCCAATCCATGATGACAAAATTTTTGTACGAGGGTAGAGTTCAATTTGTGGATTTTCAGTCTTACAGTTCCAATTGTACCACGCAGATAATGACAGATTGGGCTCATTGGCGACAGAGGAGTAGCGACAGCAAAATGCGTGGATGGAGATGAGTAGCCGATGCTTCTTGGCAACTCTGTCGTTGATGACGAAATTAACGACATCAAAGCTACGGCTGCAACTCCTGAGGTCATCATCCTTGATCTTGTATCTGCATCTCCAGCACACGAATTAGCAAAGGCATGACGTCTCGGATATGAAAAGAACCGGAATTGGCAGGATTCTTGGGCAGCTAGATTGCCGTGGGCCGAGAGTGTTCTTGGTGAAGACGGAAGAACTCGTCAGGTACGTTGCAAAATCTGCTCCCACGTTGAGGGAAGGGACAAATTACTTGTTCCAAAACTCGATTCCTTGTGGAAGCATGCAGGCAGAAGGAAGGCCACTACTTCGTTTGGGAATGTTAAGATTGGAGAGTTATATTTTCTTGAGCACCAATGCGCATGTAAAAAATGAAAAAAAATTCTTTGCAATATCTGGGAAGGCTGGAGATACTGTGGTGCAGCAAGTGGCGGAAGGTGCAATCAAAGAATGGAAGCGTGCAAGATTGTCCAGTTCCGTGCAATTCTTTGGTTGCTCATGCAGGGGCGTTCGATGGCTCAGTACGAGAGCATGAAGGACCTCTTCAACGTCCTGTAGGTGCTAGACTTCCCGAAGAAGCATTGGAGCGCTTCAGTTGGATGGGAGATGGCGGACCACTTGGCGATGGTATTGGCCGCTCATACAAAACATGTTATATCGAAAGCATATTTTTTTTCCTTGAGCGCCGATGAAGTGACTACAATTGATTCTCAGTCTTGGCTATCTCTTCACTTGTATGATTGCATGGGGTTTAAGAGAGTCCCGATTCTTTTGTCATTGAATCAACTTGGAGGTGGTACTGGGGCTTCTGCTATCAGAGAGAACATCGAGGAAATGTTAGTACATCACTTAGGACTATAGCAGTCCGAAATTGCCAAACGTCTCATATGTTTTGGGGCAGATGGGGTTTCGGTATTCCAACGGTAGTAGGAGCGGGGTCACGACACAAATGAAGGAGCACATGGCTCCTTTCTTGTTTGGAATTCCCTGCATGGCTCATTGTACTAACTTGGTTGTGGAGCCATTGTCCAATTTTTCAGTTGTGGCAAAAGTCAAGGCTTTGTGTAATGCAATGTACGCATATTTCAGTCACAACCCCAAACGTCATTTAGAATTCCAAAAACTTGCTGACTTAGTGGAGACAGAGGGACGTCATATGCTACGCAATGTGAAAACAAGATGGTTGTCTTTGCTTGAGCCCTTAAAGAGGGTGATGGGAGAGTACAAAACTCTTATTGCCAAAATGTGTGAAGATGCTTCTGTTAAGCAGCCTGAGCCCTGAGCTCACTGTGAAGCAAGCTGCTGCAAAAGAGACTGCCCGTGAGAACTACGACTTGCTTTGAGATGTCGGTACTCTACTGGCCCTTCCCTACCTCATGCCGTTATTGGACTCTGTCAATTCTTTGATAAAATTTGCACAGTCTAACAACGTGTTCATCAGTGACTACATTGCTGCAGTGAAAATTTGTCATAGTGAATTGTACATGATTTACATTGATGAGGACACGGCTTGGCAGAAGGAGCACTTTGAAATGTTTTATGACATAGTACATGATCATTCCTATTCTATTACCCAATAGTGGGTTACGGATCTTAACACTGGTGTGGAGTCTCTAGCCTTCCGTATGGGAGGGCATACCGATCCTGTTCACTTGATTTGTGCCTTGAGTGGGAAGAAGTTGCAGGTCAGCAAAGAGGACTTCAATTCTGTGATCAGCTCCGTCAAAGCTCAATGTAGGGACGCAGCTGAAATGCTGATTCTAGAGTTGGATGTCAGATTTTTGGATGTAGAGCTCATGAATGCATTGGGCGTAGTATTTCCTCAATACTGGCTCTAGCCTAACTGCGATGATCTCTTCACCTTGCACGTGAAAACTTTGAAGTTTCACTTTGTAGTTGAGCGGACTGTGAACTTTGAGACTATGCAAAATCTCGATTGCAAGCAGGTGGGATCCCATTCTTGATAGGCGGCTACTTTCCTTACAGATGTCTCTATTTAAATTGACGATGAAATCCCATGCACAGGGAGCCATGGTCGAACCAAGGAATGAAAATCCTTTGACCAAAGTGTGGGTCCGCATTGGACAAAATGCTTTGATGCTCAATTGTTTGTCTGAATTCATCAAGCTGGCCGAAATTGCAATCTCTACCGTGCTGGGCAGCGTGGAAGATGAAAGGAATTTTTCAACTCTCAGTTTTATGAAGTCAAAACTGAGAAACCAGCTTGCAGGGCATGTTGACACATGYGTCAAACTTTTCTCACAGGATTTTTTCACTGTGGAAACCTTCCCGGTGACCAAAGCTATCACTTCATGGCGGGAGGAGAGATCCCAACGGGGAGCAGACTTGTAAGGCTATTTCCATTAATGCGGCAAGTCTCAAGTTCTAAATTTCTGTACAATTGTACTAAGAGCATCCCCACCAGACTCTTCCCCATCCCTTTCCCTATCCCCATTCTTCATTCAAAAATATAGGGATGGGGAAGCCGCTTCCTACCCATGCTTCCCCAAATCAATACTTTATACTAAATCTAGGCAAGGTAAAGTCAACATGCACTTATAAATATAGTAACAAGGGCAGGCTGCTTCCTTTCGATTTTCAGGTAACTGAGTTGCATCATCTCATCAAACTGGATTCCGCTAGCTTCTTGGGCTTCCTTCTCGTTCCTTCCCGTATGTATGTGCTGAATCACTGTTCTGCCTCTGCCGGCCTCCTTTGCAACGAGGTGAAGTACGTAGTATTCATGTATTTCGTTCTGTTGCATGACCATTGCAGATCTCCACCAAGTCTGATCAGGGAACTATACCCACTTTGGTCCAAGGACGCTACAATTTCTTCATGGACATCGATGCTGGTGGCATCACTCTCTTTCGTGATTCTCCCCACCGTCTGCCCCGAGAAGTACAACAATGTACAGATCGATCATAGCCTATCATCTTCAAACAGTCTCTTGTGCACGTGGTTTGAGGTCAAATGTTATGAGCTTTGGATGCTGAAGAATCGCTGAATTGAATGCGCCACGGGCTTCTTCCTTTCGATTTTCAGGTAATTGAGTGCATCATTTTATCAAACTGGATTCCGCTAGCTTCTTGGGCTTTTAATGTGAAGAGGAGCTCCGCTCCTCTCCCCAGCCTCTCATGGCTTTCACAGCTTCTTGGGCTTCCTTCTCGTTCCTTCCCGTATGTACCTTCCTTGCAACGAGGTGTAGTAGTATTCATGTATACGTATTTCGTTCTTTTACCTGAATTTTGCAGATCTCCTTCATTTTTTAACAGGGAACTCTACCCTCTTTGGTCCAAGGACGCTACAATTTCTTCACAGAGATGCTGGTGGCATCACTCTCCCCATCGTCTGCCACGAGAAGTACAACAAAGTACGTTATCTTAGCCACTCTCTATGTTCAGTATCAATGGTTGTGACCAGGGCTTTTTTTTTCATTTACGAAGAAGTGCCATAGTGATAGTGGCGATATAAAATGTTATAGTGGTGCTCCAAATTGCAACATTCATCCACTTATTGGATATATAGTATGGTTTTCATCCACAATCAGGCGATTTCATTTAATATATTTTTTAATTTCATAGTTGTCTGGCGATATCATCCAATTTTTTTGGCATTTTTTAGAACCTGTTTTAGCCAGATTTTTTTTTCTAGTGCAATCTGGCACCAAAAAGCCAAAAAAAAAAGCCCTGGTTGTGACGTTCGCTCTTGTKAAATCTTACCGAGGCTTATAGAAACGTAGAAGTATCTAAATCCATTAGGTTTGTAGTTTTGTCGTTAAGGATTTTTGGAGTCTTTTGGAGTGTACCAATGTCACCCTCGTCACCAAAAGTCCAAACATGTGTAAAAGCATCCTTGTTTTTCAAGTGCTTTAAGTCTAAATGTGGGTGAAGTATGAAAATCTGAACCGTACAATCTTGTAGTGTGCATGTTGTAGATGGTTTGAAACAAATTTGGGGTCATTTGACTATATAGAATGAACGATCATAATGTTTTAGTGTTGAAAAAAGATGCTGAAATTTTCTTAAAACACATTTGGAGGTGAAACTCGATTTCTAAATCTACTCAAATGAAAAAAATTTATACTACAAATTGATTTAAAACCAAAAGATAAACATGTTGGTGGAAAAAAATGTCATTCAATTGACTCATTGTGATTGCAAAATTGTTTTGAAATGTCAAAAAATAGTGAAAAAAGTAGCAAAAAATCACATCCATGGCTGAACCTCCCTCTACCAAAGCGCCTATCAATCACTCAATACCTCTTGGATTGATATGAAATTTTAACCACGCAAACTAGACTATTATGTAAGACTTTTCCAACAAAAATGATTGAAAAAGGACCATGCATGAAGAAGTTGTAAGCCGCACAAGTTCACTATAATGCAAAAATGTTTGGATTTTGAACTTCGAATTGCTCCCAAACATTCAAAACAACTTGAATTAACATAAATCTTTTACTTCAATAACTAGACCTCAAGAAGAAAAAAACAGAACAAATTTTATTGAAAACAAACATTTAATGAAAAAGTTACAAGCCCATGAAGTTGCAGCCATCAGAATGTAATGTGGTAAATTCAAATTGAACCCATGATTTTGAATGGCTCTCAAAAACTTAGTACTACATCTTGGAGTGATTTGAAAATTTTACCACCAAAATTAGACTAAATATGTGCAACTTTTCTAACAAGTTTTATTGAATTTGGACATTGGATGCAAAAGTTAGAACACTTTTAATTTGACTGCCAAACTATGTGGGGTCACTTTTTTGTCCCCTATGGCAAGGAGTTAAATCAACTTTGTGAAATATCAATAATTATTCGCATGGGCCGACATGGCTCTAAAGTATTAGAGCTTTTGGTGAAGGTTTTGAGTCTTTTCCATAGATGACTTAAAGATGATATTATTTCTAAATTAGATGCTTTTAGAGCCATGTTGGCCTATGTRATTACCTAAAGTAGATTGAAGCTGTTTGTATAATTAGTAGATTATAGTTGTTTGAAGTTGTTTGTAAAACTAAATTTTGGTTGTACAAGACTAAAGGTAAAATTGTGACCATGTATTATCTAGTACTTYTTATATTAAGTACAAGATACATGGGACCTATGCTACAGGTAAATTAGAGGTAAATTGATGAATAAAACTTCCTTGCTTGTTTTTTTSTGGTATTTTTCTTTTATAATTTGTTCAAAGTAAAGTTCTAATTTGGAAGGCATGTAATACATTTTTGAGTTGGAGCCATTTTTGACTTGTTTAGGACTCTGCTAAGTGGTAACACAATGCATAGAGCCTAACACCTACTTGGTGCTGAAAGGTGAAAAGAAAAAGTGTGATAGGCTTCAAATGGAAGCCCTAACAAACCATGGTAGCAATTCTAATTGTCCTAAAGTAGTTCTTTGCTACATGAGTAGTGTCTCGCATGAATGGTGTAGCAATTGTTCAATTGTCTCTAACGTGGATTAAGTGGAATTCAACTCTCTTGTGAAGATGTAGAGTACCAAAAACTAGATGCTAAGACCTTGTGAACCTTTACTACACTAACCAATAGAAGCTAGCCTCAACTTCAATACACATTATTTATCATGGATAATAAAAAAACTTATAGCCTCCGGCCTAAATCAACTTCATTGATTGATCAAAACGTTTCTAAATTTGCAACAAGTTTTAGCATTAGTATGAGTTTGTTGACCACGCAAGGGCAATCCCACATTATAATAAACATGTGATACCAACCAATGCTCATCAATTGTTTAATATTTCTTTAAATTATTCAAATTATTAATTCTAAATTAACTAAATTTCAAAGATATAGCTAGTAAGGTGCATATACCTAATTGCAAACCCTATTTAATTGCTTCACTTTCTACATTGTTTTATGTTGGTAGCTTTTACCTTGTTATTTTGGGTTTGAGTTTTAGCCGTATAAATGTTGTTTTTAATAATTTTAGCTATAAGAAGGTTGAATTTGAGGCGTGAGAATGCTTTTAGAAAATTTCATAATACCTAAGCATATTGTTTATTTGATATGACTTTTTTCACGTTTTATTCAAAAAATTTATCACACTTTTGAAAATTTTAGTTCAATTTTTTGAAATTTTTATGATTTGTAGACGACACGAGCTTACGTCTTAAAAATAACTCATACAATAGAATCCATTCTAAAACAGGTGCAAAATGGAAGCACATARGGTGAAGGACTTCATTTGAAGCCTAATAAAGTTATCATAGGCATGTCCTTGTTGGGTTAGATGAGCAATTTTGGTAAATCTATTTCACAAGGTCAATTTAGACATCACCTCTAGAACAAATTTGAGCAATCAAACTTAGATGGATATAGAAATTATTTTAGTGGCTAGAATTTATGATTCAAAATTTAATAGTAGTCCATCTATGAATTAATAATGATAGCATCCATTTGATTGAGTCTTTGTATGTCTTATTTGAGTACTCTCCCATCTTAGTGTTGTAGCATACTTCATATTTTACCATTGTATATTGTTGACTAGGTTTTATAAGTGACCATGTTAGCATGACTAAGGTTTTTCTTTTTKGGATATCTTTCTTTTTGTGGTTGATTAAATTGTTGTTTGTATTTGAAAACAATATGGAAGGACTCATAGAATTGGAATTGGTGAGAAAATATATTGCTTAATTTTGACGATCCTCTTTCTTTGATGTAGAATTGACTTTTGAAAGATCAATAATTGTGGATCAACATGGCTTCTACTTCTTATCAAAAAGTGGGTATGGATCTTCCACGAAAGTTAGAGCCAAAGGATCTCCCAGTCTTGCGACGATTGGCAAGAGGTCTCTCTAGTTTTATATATGAGACAACATGGCAAGGAAAAAGGCACTCTCGAAAAGATTTTCCAATTGCATCAATCATGGGCAAATCTATTTTTGAGAATGAAACAAAATGCCTATTTGATCTTGATCATCCAAATATCGTAAGATCCTTTGGCTATACTATTGGGAAGAGTGCATGTTCACTCCTCCAAGAGTATGTGGATGACAATCTCCAAAGTATCATACAAAAAAGAATTGAAGTACAAAGAAATCARGATTCTTCTAGCTCTTCTCCTTCAAGAATCTTGAGCATTGAAGAGATCAAAGCGTTGTTGTCAAGTCCAAGCAAGGAAAAGGAGATTGTTGTGGTTGATCAAGGAAACTCAAATCTTCAAAATACTATCCCTTTTAGTTCAAATGAGACTTTTGAGATCATATCACAACTTGCAATTGGCATGAAGTATTTGCATGACAATGGAGTGGTTCATGGAGACCTAAAACCTAGTAATGTTTTGGTGCATGAAGGATTGGATGGCAAGTTTGAAGTAAAGATCAATGATTTTGGTCTTGTTGGAACGAAAAAACAAAGTAAATTGGATTCTAAACACAGACAACATTTAGATGTGTTGATGTGGAAAGCTCCAGAACTTTTGAATGAACTACTTGGTCCCTCGACTAAGTATTCCAACAATCCCTTCACCGACTCTGATACAGATGAAGATGACATTGAAGATGAATTGAAAGAAAGTGGGAGTCCAWGTGATTTTGAAACAAGCAAGTTGTCTATGGCTGATGTCTACAGCTTTGGTCTAATGTGTTTATACMTTGTAGGTGGGAAACTCATGCATCCGAATTTGAGATTGATACAATTTCAAGATGAAAAATTGGATGCTTTTAAACCAAAGTTGCCTCCTAAGTGTCCAAAACTAATCAAAGACTACATAAATCTATGCTTGGAATTYGAACCACGGAAAAGGCCTACATTCTCTGCTATTGTGGCCAAGTTTGCAACACMYATCATTGATATATTAGATGCTTCAAATTCATYARAAGGTATGTCTTGAAATTCTCTACTTTATAAGTTTTCACATTGTGCATAGCATTATTGAACTACCATATTAATTCAATATCTTTGTCTTTCTATTGTATTTTATTGTGAGTCTTATAAGACCTCTTTTGATGTATATGTCTACTTCCTAGTTCATATCATTGATTGATGGTATGATAGTATGCAATCCAACAAGACTTTCAAAATCTAATATATCAAACATGTTGTCATTTTATTTAAATCATTAATATAACAAATGAAAGGACTGTACCTTGAAAATAAGCATAACAATAACTAAAATCAAAATAATGTAAAAGACTCACTTTCCTAGCTGTAATAGAAGAATTAACCCAAATGCTATTAGAAATCTTAATAATTGTATTACTGATTTGTAATTTAGAACAATAAAATTTTATCATCATTATTATATGAGCATTGCTAGTATTTACTTGAATCTAACATGTTTCCAATGGATATGATCTAGTTGCATTGGTTGGCTTGAAGAAAAAAGATGAGGTGGAACCAAGTTATGCATTCACTTTGAAGAATCATGGTGAGTGACATGAATTCCTCTAGAATTTGACTTTCAAAGGCCTTAAGACGAGGGACTTGTATTGGTTGGGGTGAATTATAGACTCTTTTGTTTTGTTAGATTTCTAGTCTCCTTTTCTGTTTCTCACAATGATTGGTTTGTAATCCAATTTTGTAGAGGCAATCATGACAAGTAATATGGAGTATGACGCAAGGTCTGCCAAGAGATTGTGTACAAGGGAAGGTATGGTTAGTTTACCTTTGGTCTCACTATTAACCTAATAGTTTTCTTATTCAATTTTGAAGTACCATTGTTTACAATTTTATAATGCTCACCTTTGGATGTGATTGCAAGCATTCTTTGATTCTATTTGCATGTGATTTATGAAGTACATTGATTGTTGGTTGTGTCCAGATGAATATGGAGACTATGATGTTTTCATCAATTATAGAGGCCCAGACACCAAGACCGGTTTTGTGGGTTATTTATATGAAGCTTTGGAAAAAGCTGGGTTGCATCCCTTTTTAAATTTCATATCCATTGGTGAAGGCCAAGATTATTGGAAATGCATTGATCATGCTATGAAGACCACACCCCTAGCCCTAGTCATCTTTTCAAAGAGTTTTGCACAATCCGAGTGGTGCTTGAAAGAATTACATGAAATGTTGGGCTTTCCTTCAATGAAGGTGCTACCCATCTTCTACAAAGTTCAACCTTGGGAAGTGAGGTTTCCAGAAAAGGGTCAGTTAGCTAGTGGATTCACAAAGTTGATAGAGAAGCATGATGCAAATGTCATGGAAGAATGGAAGGCTGATTTGAAAAGAGCTTCGGCGTTGAATGGTTGGGAGTACCATGTGAAAGACAAGATGTAAGTTAGTGGACATGCACTATGTGTTATGAAGAGTTTTTGGTTTATGTTGACATTAACATTAATAGTATATTTGTTGGTAATGTGATTTGTTTCAAATTGTTTGTAGATTGGAAAAGGACTTGGTGTTGGAGGTGGTTGCAAAGGTCGTTGAATTGGCAAATAGGCCGTTACCCTTGGATGTGGGTGTGAAGCAAGTTGCTATGAACCTCATCCGAACAGTTGTGGAAAAGAAAGTATTGATGTTGGTATTGCGGGGGATGGGTGGAATTGGAAAGTCNGAACCACGGAAAAGGCCTACATTCTCTGCTATTGTGGCCAAGTTTGCAACACCCATCATTGATATATTAGATGCTTCAAATTCATCAAAAGGTATGTCTTGAAATTCTCTACTTTATAAGTTTTCACATTGTGCATAGCATTATTGAACTACCATATTAATTCAATATCTTTGTCTTTCTATTGTATTTTATTGTGAGTCTTATAAGACCTCTTTTGATGTATATGTCTACTTCCTAGTTCATATCATTGATTGATGGTATGATAGTATGCAATCCAACAAGACTTTCAAAATCTAATATATCAAACATGTTGTCATTTTATTTAAATCATTAATATAACAAATGAAAGGACTGTACCTTGAAAATAAGCATAACAATAACTAAAATCAAAATAATGTAAAAGACTCACTTTCCTAGCTGTAATAGAAGAATTAACCCAAATGCTATTAGAAATCTTAATAATTGTATTACTGATTTGTAATTTAGAACAATAAAATTTTATCATCATTATTATATGAGCATTGCTAGTATTTACTTGAATCTAACATGTTTCCAATGGATATGATCTAGTTGCATTGGTTGGCTTGAAGAAAAAAGATGAGGTGGAACCAAGTTATGCATTCACTTTGAAGAATCATGGTGAGTGACATGAATTCCTCTAGAATTTGACTTTCAAAGGCCTTAAGACGAGGGACTTGTATTGGTTGGGGTGAATTATAGACTCTTTTGTTTTGTTAGATTTCTAGTCTCCTTTTCTGTTTCTCACAATGATTGGTTTGTAATCCAATTTTGTAGAGGCAATCATGACAAGTAATATGGAGTATGACGCAAGGTCTGCCAAGAGATTGTGTACAAGGGAAGGTATGGTTAGTTTACCTTTGGTCTCACTATTAACCTAATAGTTTTCTTATTCAATTTTGAAGTACCATTGTTTACAATTTTATAATGCTCACCTTTGGATGTGATTGCAAGCATTCTTTGATTCTATTTGCATGTGATTTATGAAGTACATTGATTGTTGGTTGTGTCCAGATGAATATGGAGACTATGATGTTTTCATCAATTATAGAGGCCCAGACACCAAGACCGGTTTTGTGGGTTATTTATATGAAGCTTTGGAAAAAGCTGGGTTGCATCCCTTTTTAAATTTCATATCCATTGGTGAAGGCCAAGATTATTGGAAATGCATTGATCATGCTATGAAGACCACACCCCTAGCCCTAGTCATCTTTTCAAAGAGTTTTGCACAATCCGAGTGGTGCTTGAAAGAATTACATGAAATGTTGGGCTTTCCTTCAATGAAGGTGCTACCCATCTTCTACAAAGTTCAACCTTGGGAAGTGAGGTTTCCAGAAAAGGGTCAGTTAGCTAGTGGATTCACAAAGTTGATAGAGAAGCATGATGCAAATGTCATGGAAGAATGGAAGGCTGATTTGAAAAGAGCTTCGGCGTTGAATGGTTGGGAGTACCATGTGAAAGACAAGATGTAAGTTAGTGGACATGCACTATGTGTTATGAAGAGTTTTTGGTTTATGTTGACATTAACATTAATAGTATATTTGTTGGTAATGTGATTTGTTTCAAATTGTTTGTAGATTGGAAAAGGACTTGGTGTTGGAGGTGGTTGCAAAGGTCGTTGAATTGGCAAATAGGCCGTTACCCTTGGATGTGGGTGTGAAGCAAGTTGCTATGAACCTCATCCGAACAGTTGTGGAAAAGAAAGTATTGATGTTGGTATTGCGGGGGATGGGTGGAATTGGAAAGTCCACTTTGGCACGGAAGTTATACAACCAATTGGAGAGAAGATTTGATGCGAGTTGTTATGTGGAAGATGTCAATGAGAAGGTGAATCAAGGTGGTGTGACAATTGTCCAAAATCAGATTTTGAAAGCCTTGTGTGAGAATGAGTCAAAGCCTAACATTTTAGACAAATCGAGAGGAAAGGTTATTCTTGAAGAAAGGTTATCTAAGAAGTCCATTCTTTTAGTGCTGGATGATGTTCGTGACAATGATGATGTGGATTATTTGATGTCACGCAAAATGCTCAAGGAAGGTAGCATATGCATTGTTACTTCTCGAAATCGGAGTATATTTGAGAAGTCAAGTTCATTTCACCTCAATCATGAAATTCACACTCACGATGTTCAATTGCTGAGCAAGCATGATTCTCAAAAAGTCTTTGCATGTCATGCATTTGGAGGTGATTGGAAAGTACCTCCAAGATTTGAAGGTCTTGTTGGAGATGTTAGTATGGCATGCGGTGGAGTTCCATTGGTATTAAAGGTTTGTGGCTCTCTTTTGAGGGATGAAGAAGATATGGAGATTTGGGTAGAAGTCTTGGAGAAGTTGAAACATGGCACAATAATGGATGAGAGGAAGATATTTGAATTGCTTCGGATTAGCTATGATGCTCTTCAAGAGCAACATCAAGAAATGTTTTTGGATATTGCATGTGCATTGTTGGGAGCTTCTGTGGAGATGGCTACACTAATTTGGAGATCCCAAGGTTGGTCTGCAGCATTAGGTGTGCGTAGCCTTGTGGAAAAGGCCTTGATTAGAGTGGATGCAAAAGGTGCCTTTGGCATGCATGACCACTTGCAGAACATGGGCCGTGCAATTGCTAGGCAAGAAAGATCAAGTTTTGGTATTTGCAAACGTTTATGGGGTTTTGAATCCTTGACAATGTTGAACAAGAAAGAGGTATGCGTGGTAACCATTGGGCTTTAATTTGTTTGACCATTCTAATAGAATATTATTATGTTGTTTCTTCGTGACATATTAGAGTTGAGGAGTAGTGATTCGCTGTTCATTTTTTGAAGATCTAACTATTGTTGTCTATGAATTGTTCTTCTGGTTTTGGTGATGGAAGCATGCAATTTGTTTTGTTTTGAGTTTTCATATGCTAAGTTTGGTCCGAGAACAAAGTTCTATGGTTATTTGATTTTTCTTGGATGTGCTTGTGCAGCCACTACACAATTCTCTTCAAACTTTATTCCTTCCTCAAAATCATAGGATTCAAGTTGACCTTTCTCTCATGAAAGAACTGCGTATATTGAAATCCAAGGACAACATCTTATCAATGCAATTGCTCCCAGAAAATTTGCGTTGGCTTGATTATGTCAAAAGTATCCCAGAACCATTGGGACATTTTCCAGAGGCACCTCAAAATAACGAATTGGTGATATTATTTTGGAAGGATGATTCGATGCAAAGTTTGCCTGAATCATTTGGAAAGTTGAAGAAGTTGGTAGTATTGAATCTAAGCTCTTGTTCCAGGCTCACGGAGCTCCCACATTCATTTGGAGGACTCCACAACTTGAAAACCTTGCGTCTCGATGGAGGACTCCCCAACTTGAAAACCTTGCATCTTGATGGAAGTGGAATCCAAAGTCTATCCGAATCTTTTGGAGCATTGAGCCTCTTGGAAGAATTAAATTTGTCTTCTTGTTCCAAGCTCGCGGAGCTCCCACATTCATTTGGAGGACTCCACAACTTCAAAATTTTGTAGCACAAAGGAAGTGGAATCTAAAATTTTATCTGAATTGGGCACAATTGTTTGAAGTTTGTTTGTATACATTGAGGCAAATGCCTCAACACAGCTATTGAAGCTTTTTCCATTTTGTGGTAAAGGATTTTTGTACGTTAGATAGTGGTTACATTCTTCTCATTTGTATGCTTTATGCACAATTTTGTGCTTGAAATTCGGGCAATGAGGCTCGATTGTGGTAGCCTTCTTTCCAATGTTGGATTGGATTGCCATCAATTTTCCATCCTTTTCTGTGAAGGGACAAAATCATTTTGTAACTTATTTCCACTAAAAAGGTGCTAGAACATTTGAGGTTGCATTGCTCCAAGTAGCTTGGATAGTTGGAGACAAGAAGCCAAAATTGCCTCGATGTTGCACAAATGTTTCTATTATGAATTCGAAAGAAAACATGATCCAATTGACTTGCAACTACCAGTTTTTAAACTTAAATTTTTAAATGAGTTTTGACAGTGTACCATAGTGAGAGTTCTTTGACATCTTTGCATTTTTGCTTTACATCAATTTTGTGCCTATTGCATAAATGGGACTGTTGCACGGGTGGATCACTTAGCACATTTTAGAAACGACATGCGCCATAATATAGATAAAATTTTATTCATTTGAGATAAAATTTATGAAAAATTTACTTTTAAATTAGAGGACTTTCAAAGTGGGAAATCCAATATAAATAATGTAGGTAGCCTGTAAATCTAGRCCATTAATTCTAGGCAATTTTTAACATCTAATGTAGGGGCTGAAGATTTGGATATATCCTATGTACATTATTGTATTTAGTATGACTTGCATGTAAAGCTAGCTAGGGGTTCAAAGGGGTCAGATTGTCCCTACATTATTGTACATGGACTTGGACAACAGTGTTGTGCTGTTTCAATTTTGTAAATTTTGAAAAAAATCTGAGTTTCTAAGCACATTTACTTTGTGATATACATTGAGTATAATGTTATATGTACCTTGTGTTTTTGAACACATGAATGGCGGTTTTAGGAAAGCCCATTTTGAATTGTTTGTAGAGTATGTTTTGTTGTTTTGTTTTATATATGCTTGTTGAAGTATGAGGTCCAAAATGTGAGAACTAGATTTGAGTTCCAAGCCTAAACTGAATTTGGGGAGATGAATGTTTATGAAATGTTTTTCAGTAGATTTCTTTGAAAGTTATATGGAATTGACTTCAAAMTGAAGTTGTTGCACATGATTTGAATTTTGTGGAATTAATTATGAATTGTTGAAGTTTAAATGGCATTGTAATGTCCTTGTATGTTTGGATGTTGGATATGTACWCTCTCCATTTTTTTCTTGTAGATTATAGATATGACTATGGTACATTCTGATCACACATGTGTGTATTAAATAAAGACCAAAGTGTCTTAACAAAAAAATAAGGTGTCAACAAGAAAGCAGAATTTCACACCAACCAAATTGAATTAACAAAAGAAATAGGGTGTAAAAAATTAAAAAATTCTTATAATTAACATATCTGTTTTTACTTTGTTTTTTAGTTCACTTTTTTTTCTTACATAGAATATAGCCTAAAAAAATTGCATGTCAATGGGTAGTATAAGTAATCATAGAATGACCTAATACATGCCATTTTCCTAAATTATGTAATTATAGGGGTCCTTTTATTTCCACCTTGTAGGTAAATAGACCCTTAAAAAATACCCCCTTGTCGCACACGGGGGATAAAACATACATAGAGTAATCCACCATAGGAGTGGTGAGAGGCATTTGGAAATGTTGAAGAGAAATTAAACAGATTAGTGAATGGTAATTGGAAATCAATTGTGGGTCCATTAATATTTTCAAGGTTTGCTTGAATATTCCCTTCTTGTACAAGACAAATATGATACTGCAAATCTTTTTGTTTGTTGTGGGCACAAACAAATTGTAACTCATTTTTTTCAATATTCTACAACAAATAATTGACTCCAAGCATTGGCACAATTTAGCAACTCATGAAAATTATAAGCTTTCTCCATCTCCACCATCCCCTCTATGCAACTAAAACAATTTTACAACAAAATTTTGTTAAATATTGGTTTTGTTTTTCACCTCAAAAGTTTTTGGATGGCATCCAGAGCACGGAGCAAGTGCCAAAAGAAGGACAATTGGAATGTCACTATTTTTGGAGATTTTGGTCACACAATCCATACTTTTGTTTAGAAAATAGCGTTATAATGTGTAAGAAGAATTGAGGTGATATCAAAGTTAATTGGTATCAATTGTACTTCCTTCTTTCCTCCTTAGATTAAAGTCTAAGTCTTAGTGAAATTTGAGTGAGAAAAGATGATGATTAAGTTTATTATTGATGAGAAGCAACACCTAGTAACCAACAAATAGGATGTGCTATTTCCAACCTTAGGCTGAAACTCAAGCTTGGAATGTGTTTATTTTGTCCTTTTCAAGATTGAGACTAATATGGTTATGACACATGCCCCATAGTAGTGAGCAGGAAAGTAGGAAGTAGGGAGTGGAAAAATAATTCTTGAATGATTGGAATTGAAAGACTTTAGACATTTGTTACTGGTCAGGAGCACTTTTTGGCTCTCAAAATTCATAGTAATTTCAATTTTTGCAATAAGATCTTGAAATTTTTTGTATCCCCATATTTCCTATTTTTCTATATGGGAATTTTTTTCACTAGCTCATACTCATCACCATTTGCTCCAAAATTGCTTAAATGATCAACTATTGGTGCCTCCATCTCAAAGCCTATCAAGTACTAGCATCGTTTTTCACCACCAAAGTGTTGGAGAGGCACCAAAAATAGTGAGCATGCGTTATAGCAAGGATGACAAATTTTCATCAAAATGGAAAATTTCCGTTGTTTTGACATTTTTTACAATTCAAACAGCGTAGTCTAAAATCTAAGCTTGTCATAGATTTGTGGAATCTATTCTTATCATGGATGTTTTAGATGATGCGGTCTGAAATCTACTTATGTCATAGATGTTTGACATCTACATGTATCATAGATGTCTAAAAATCTATACCTATCACTAGTAGAAAACATGGTGTTTTATAACCAGTAAAAGAATGACTAGGTGCCTTTAATGACCAAACTGTGACTGAAGGCACAAAAAATGGCCGAAAAATGCAACAGCCAAGTAGTATAGTCATGCAATAGTCATTTAAATGACTGCAAGATGACAAAAGGATGAAAATCTGAACGAAGAATTCTGAATGAATTTCAGTTATTTGCTGATATGAAAGGAAATAATGTGAGTGTCTAAAGTAAATCATCTTTGGATAGCACAATTGCTATGCACTAGGAATGGGTGTATACTATTTCTCACCCTCGTCATTAAGAGTTTAGGCTCTTAATGACTGGGATTTGGTACTTTGGTCCCCTGCTGCAGCTTCGTGGAGCGCGCCTGGCTGTAGGCTGTTCAATGCGATGCGCACGCGTCCAGGTGTATCAGACCTGCCGCTGCGGCAGTGTCTCAGCGCAGTGTTTCGCAGTTCCGACGGGCAGGGTGCAGGCGGGCTGTCAGCAGGCGGACTCGCTCGGGCTAGGGACTGAACAGGCGGGCCATGGGGGCATGGGGGCCATTGGGGGGGCTGATTTGACATGCTACCTCCCCCCTAATGAATGCCCCCCCCCTCCAATGTCTTGCTCAAGGAAGAATTCAAGTGAGGGGGGCTACGACATCACATCAAAATCATGAAATACTGTTATTTGATTTGAAACCGCACGCCCGTGTCTCAATTCACACTTGTAATGACAAAAAACTATAGAGGGGTCACGTCAAGTCAAGGCATTATGGTTTAAGGTTTAGGGAAACAACCTCCCTATTTTTTGGGACGTGAGAAATAGGCAAACCCTCCATCACATGTTGCAAGCCATTAGAGTTTAGGGTGAATGAAAAAAGAAGGAGGGGGGGGGGGGGCATTTAACGAACTCCACATTTTTTGGGGGATAAAGGGTTTAGGAAAAACCTTTATCACATGCTGCAATCCATTTTGGGCCGGATACATGAAAAATACGGGGGTGGGGTGGGTAGGGTTGGGTGTTGAAATTAAACAACCTCTCCATTTTGGGGGGGGGAGGTAGGGTTTAGGAAAACTGTAAATCACATCTTCCCATGCATTACGGTTTAGGGTGCATGAAAAGTACAGGGGGAAGGGGGCTCATTAACAAACCTCCCCATTTGTTTTTGGATAAAGGGTTTAGGGAAACCCTTTATCACATGCTTAAATACATTAGGGTTATGGATACATTGAAAATAAAGACAGGTGATTAAACCAACTCCACATTTTTTTCAAATCAGCTTTAGGAAAAGCCTAATGGACATGTTAAAGAACATTTTGGTATCAGATTTGAAAAATATGGGGGAATTAAACAACCTCCCTATTTTTTTTTTCTTTAGGGTTAGGCAAACCCTTTCCGACATGCTGCAAGCCATTTTGGGTGCAAATTTGAAAAATACGAGGGTTGGGCGGGGGTTTAGGAAATGAAACAACGCACTCCTTTCTATAGGGGCCTCTTGCATAGGCTAACCCTTTAGCCCATGTTGCAAGCCATTAGAATTTACGGTCAATGAAAAATACGGCGCTTTCAGGGGGGGCTGATGAAACAACCTCCCCATTTTTGAGGGCGGATCAAGGGGGTAAGAAAACTCTAAATCACATCTTCCAATGCATTAGGGTTTAGGGTGCATGAAAAGTACGGAGGGACAGGGGCTCATTAACAGGGTTGTCTTGGACGTTCATATTTTGAGAAATCGCGTCCGAAAACCGGACGTCTGCACATCCAGCTGAATCCGACGCTTGCGGATGGTCCGGTCGCCGCCTAGCGGACGGACGGACCCGCGGACCCGCGGACCCGCGAACCAGCGGACCAACGGACCGGCGAACCGGCGGACGGGGCGGACCAGCGGACCCACGGACCCCGCCGGTCCGCTGGGCTGACGGCCGCTCAATGAAAACAAGCAACTTTGACTGCAATTTGCGAATTCAGTTTTTCGAACTTTATGGCGTATAATATATCATTGGAAAGGTGCTTTCAAGACCTTTCCAATGGTATGTTACACGCCACAAAATTCGAAAAATTGAATCTGCAAATCGCAGTCAAAGTTGCCTGAAAAAAAAATTCTGCGTCCGCCCAAATGTCTGCGCGGACGGATTGGCGGACCGCGGACGGGCGGACCAGCGGACCCGATTACTTGCGGACCCCACTGGTCCGCTAGGCGGACGGCCGCTCAATGAAAACAAGCAACTTTGACTGCGATTTGCGAATTTAGTTTTTCGAATTTTGGGGCGTAGAATTTTGTGGCGTGTAACATACCATTGGAAAGGTCTTGAAAGCACCTTTCCAATGATATATTATACGCCATAAAGTTCGAAAAACTGAATTCGCAAATTGCAGTCAAAGTTGCTTGTTTTCATTGAGCGGCCGTTTGCCTAGCGGACCAACGGGGTCCGCCCGTCCGCGGTCCGCCAATCCGTCCGTTGTCCGCCAATCCGTCCGCTGTCCGCCAATCCGTCCGCTATCCGCCAATTCGTCCGCTGTCCGCCAATCCGTCCGCTCAGCCAATTGGGCGGACGCAGAATGTTTTTTCAAGCAACTTTGACTGCGATTTGCGGATTCAATTTTTTGAATTTTGCGGCGTGTAACATACCATTGGAAAGGTCTTGAAAGCACCCTTCCAATGGTATATTATATGTCATAAAATTCGAAAAATTGAAACCGCTAATCGCTGTCAAAGTTGCCTGTTATCATTGAGCGGCCGTCCGCCCAACGGACCAGCGGGGTCCGCAAGTCCGCTGGGTCCGCGGGTCCGCTGGTCCGCCCGTCCGCGGTCCGCCTATCCGTCCGCTCAGGCATTTGGGCGGACGCAGAATTTTTTTTCCAGGCAACTTTGACTGCGATTTGTGGAGTCAGTTTTTCGAATTTTGCAGCGTGTAACATACCATTGGAAAGGTCTTGAAAGCACCTTTCCAATGGTATATTATACGCCCCAAAGTTTGAAAAACTGAATTCGCAAATCGCTGTCAAAGTTGCATGTTTCTTTTGAGCGGCCGTTCGCCCAACAGACCAGCGGGGTCCGCAAGTCCGCTGGGTCCGTTGGGTCCGCGGGTCCGCCTGTCCAGCGGACGGGGCCTGTCTGCTGAACAGCCCGTCCGTCTATGTCTCCGGACGTTCCAGGACTAGCGGTCGTGGACGCTGGACGTCCGTGCAACCCTGCTCATTAACAAACCTCTCCATTTTTTTTTGGGATAAAGGGTTAGGGAAACCCTTTATCACATGCTTAAATGCATTAGGGTTCTGGATAGATTGAAAATAAAGAAAGGTGATTAAATCAACTCCACATTTTTTTTTCATCAGCGTTAGGGAAAGCCTAATGGACATGTTAAGGAACATTTCGGTAGTAAATCTGAAAAATATGAGGGGAATTAAACAACCTCCCCATTTTTTTTTAGGGTTAGGCAAACCCTTTCTGACATGCTGCAAGCCATTTTGGGTGCAAATTTGAAAAATACGAGGGCTGGGCGGGGGTTTAGGAAATGAAACAACGCACTTCTTTCTATAGGGGCCTCCGCCATAGGCAAACCCTTTAGCCCATGTTGCAAGCCATTAGGATTTACGGTCAATGAAAAATACGGCGCTTTCAGGTGGGGCTGATGAAACAATCTCCCCATTTTTGAGTGCGGATCAAGGGGGCAGGGAAACTCTAAATCACATCTTCCAATGCATTAGGGTTTAGGGTGTATGAAAAGTACGGGGGGACGATGCTCATTAACAAACCTCCCCATTTTTTTTTGGGATAAAGGGTTTAGGGAAACCCTTTATCACATGCTTAAATGCATTAGGGTTCTGGATAGATTGAAAATAAAGACAGGTGATTAAATCAACTCCAGAATTTTTTTCATCAGCGTCAAGAAAAGCCTAATGGACATGTTAAGGAACATTTTGGTATTAAATCTGAAAAACATGGGGGGAATTAAACAACCTCCCCATTTTTTTTTTCTTTACGGTTAGGCAAACCCTTTCCGACGTGTTGCAAGGCATTTTGGGTGCAAAATTGAAAAATATGGGGGCTGGGCAGGGGTTTAGAAAATGAAACAATGCACTCTTTTCTATAGGGGCCTCTTGCATAGGTAAACCCTTTAGCACATGTTGCAAGCCATTAGGTTTTACGGTCAATGGAAAATACGGTGCTTTTTTGGGGGCTCATGAAATAACCTCCTCGTTTTTGACAGCGGATCAAGTGGGCAGGGAAACTCTTAAGATCCATCTTCCAATGCATTAGGGTTTAGGGTTTAGGATAAGTATGGGGGGGACGGGTGCTCATTAACAAACCTCCCCATTTTGGGGGGGTACTATGACCGTGAGAAATTTTGCCATTACATGGGATTGCCGTTCATATCATGTTTCACTCCGTCAAAGTTTGGAAAATGAGATTCATGGGGATCTGCAACCGACTGGGCTATTTCAAAATTCAACCGTACAACGGACGTCAAGCGAAACCCTCACTCCGTCGACAGCGTAATGGTGGTGGGGTGGGGGTTTAGGTTTTCAATGTTTCGGAAAGCTAATCGCGGTCAGTGCCTACTTCAGTGCGCCCGACTTTGGGAGGGGCAACGTAGGGTTTCACAGTCCGTCGGGCTTCCTGCGCTTCTCGCGATTGTGGCGCAGCCATTTCCTGTTTTCGTTCGGCGTGCTTCGGGAGACTTCTCGAATCCAAAGCAAATGGAAGTGACGACTGTGCGGTAGGGCGGCTTCATGCTACGTGGAGTTCCGGTGTTCATGAGAAACGGCTAAATGCCCGTGCTGCGCGTGAATTTCATGTAAGACGTTCTGGACTACGCCTGCTATGACATCGTCATTCCCTTATCTAGTACCGCCGCCTGCGATGCCTTCTTCATGGGGTGCCGAATGCCTTCATTGTTTAGGGTTGCAGGGATTTCTAGTTCACGTGTGTAGAGTTGTGCATCTTCTACTGTGTTGGGTTTAGGGTTCAACTTACTCTATTCCAGCTGCAGCGTGTTGGTTTAGGGAAGCCTATGGGTAGGTAATTCATACATTTCAAGATCACTACGTGCAGATTTGTCGTTCTACTTCTACGTATTTGCTGGTCGGGGTTCACGGTTTAGGAAAATTTGTCTGTGATGCAGTAATCCTGTCTTCCAGATACTTGCAGAGGGTCATTGCATGGTTGCAGCAGCAGAAACAGGTCCGATAGTGGACGCCAACTATGATGACACGGGACACGAAGAAGCCAATGTTTTGTGGTTTAGGGCGTGCAAGGTGAAATTCGACGCTGACCTTGTCGTCATCGAAGCTGCTGCGCAGAACCCTCCACCGGGGCGTATTTCCATGGCCGCGCTGCGCTGGGAGTTTAGAGAGACGCAGGTGGTATGAGGTGTAGGGGATCATCGGAGAAGAACGGTGGTGCTGTCCCAGCAGTGCTTCATTCCCACAGTCCGGGTCCAAGACTTCATTGATGGCATGGAGCAAAACAGTGATGGTAAAGTCTGCAGATATGTGAAAATACGCACAAAGCCGGCTAAAGACTGCTGGCTCAAATGACCAACCCCGGCCTCCTCTCGAGATGTATCCAGGTAATTATCCAAAAAAAAGAGTACATAAATGACTGCGATAAATGACTGCACAGCAGTCATTGCGGACCACAATGACTGCAGAATGACTAAAGGGTCCTGCAGTCATTGTAGACAAGTCATAGATTTAAATGACTGTGGGCTTATTATCACCATCCACTGAAGCACTGGATGTAAAAATGGATGAAAAAGAGCACGGCTTCACTCTAAAAGAAAAGGAGTTAAAAGAAATGGCCACTGAGGTGCCACGGCCAGTGCGAGGCGGCCACGTGTACAGTCATTCTTTTGTCACTGTGAAGTGATGGATGMCCCATGATTAATCTRACGTGGACTGCCRCGGTGGAAGTCATTCCGGAGTCATTCCGAAGTTGAGAAAATACAACCCGCTCGAGTGATGGATTGACACGTGTCTAGTCATTATGCAGTCGGCGTGTAGTTACGATAGTGGCCAGGAATGAGTTCAGGGACGTTCATTCCATAGTGGTGTTCCAATCATTTTCCAGTGACGCTCACTTTAGTGGGTACAAATGGGGACTTCATGCT
>VACF01001691.1:0-10890 GCA_006891605.1 Pleurozium schreberi
ATTAGGATTAAGTAAATTAATTTACTCTAAGAAAGGCAACCCATTTCTGACCAAATAAGCAATTGAGCATACTTGGAGTGCGGTTATGTTGAAGGAAAAAAAAATTTCATGTACAAAAATAGATTTGAAAAGGATTTCATATTCTTTCATACTCTTATTTCCCAAAGAAAAATCACCATGAATAATAAATTTAGTTCAAGATTCTATTTGTCCCACAATGGTCATATAGGTCTTCATATTTCCAGTTTAGAGTTGGTTGTTTAGCCAAGAATGCTTCATTACTATGATAGAAAATAAATTAGCGCCAATCAAAAGTGCTTCATTGCCATGTGCCACCTTACCAAGCGGAATTATTATTTCCAATTAAAACTTTTGAAAATAGACCACCCTACCCTATAATGGAGGATCAAAATGGAGGGTGATCAAAAATGGGTTGCGTCCTTTAATAGAATGGTTTACACAACAAAGGGAAGAAGAAGAAGAAGAACTCTGGTCATACAACTAAAGGCAATGAAGAGTCTATTGGGGATGGTTACTACTATCTAAAGCCATGTACACTTAAGGGAGTGAGGGCTAACAACAAATGGACTACACTATTGGAAGAGCCATCAAGACCTTAGCTAGTTCGAGGAGTAGTTTACTTGTCCCAAACAATGAATACAAGCTTGTCAATGAACTCATTGAGAGTTACAATATTTTTGTGGACATTGATACAATACAATAATATTTCAACCTATACTAATTCAATTATTTTACAAATAGGGTGACTTTGATGGCACATCCATTAATAGGAAAATTCAGTGTGCTAGTATTTCATATTATTCCAATTTGGTTGTTTGTGTCAATGAGAATTACCTAGTCTCAACTTTAAAATTTTGAATAGATCAATGCTGGGTGATTGCAAGAAACACCTCACGATTTTGTTGCGTTTGGCTGATTTTTTCGGGAGTACTTTAAAATTAGAAAATTAATTTTTAAATTTAAAAAAAAATATGACTAATGTATATACCNGGACTATCTTCGATGCCCTGCTATGCAATGTGAACAAATAACTCCCTAGCTCGTAMCTGACATAATGCAACTGCCCTCAAATAGGACGAATAAGCCCAAGCATTTAGACAAAGAACGAAGGTCTCCTCAGTAACTACCAAACTACAGTAGAGAAAAATTAAAGATGAARGACCAAAAGCAATAAGCTTACCATTCCAACTTATATCAGCAACCATRGGCAGGTTTGGAAGAGAACTAGGCAAGCTGAAGGATGGAACTTCACCAAGCATTGGCCTAAAGCCGTATTCTTGAACTCCTGATGTAGTCTAAACCAGCCGAGTTACAGTCATATGAACTCCATCAGAACATTGCAATCCCTTTTAAACTTGTAYGAAAGACCTAGAATGACTTTAAGAAAGAAAACCATACAATCACTAAACAGACATTAGAAGGACCCACACCAAAGCCGTAGTTCTTTTTCCACACTATGTAACCAATATTGTATCTACTCACCAATGCATCACCAGCTAGAACACTTTGAGGTGGGGMAGCAAGTGGRGGAGGCTTGTGCTTGGGCTCCTCCTCCCCTACCACAATGTCAGCTCCTGCAAGATTATCCACCACTCTATACCTGCAAATCCAGAAATGAGTGACAGAAATAATTTCCTRGACGTCAGTGAGTGTCGGATCATAGAAGCACCAAGTAGAATTCATTTCAAATGAGATGACATGGGAAAAATGACTCTTACAGATGATATGGAAGCTCTGAAGAATTGAAAAGCATAGAATCAGCAACAGATTTGATGTTCTTGGGCATCCTTCCAATTCCTTCCTGAAGAAAAACTTCAAACATTTATCCGAGGTTTGAAGGATGCAGATGCTTTCAATGCATATGCGCTAGAGTAGTTCCCATTTAAAAATGGGCTAAAACTAATTCGTAATACAGAGATTGGCAGAGAAATTCATTCACTTAAGGTAAAGTTGAAACGGTAGACAAGATCAATGCATGGCGGTAGCTGATGAGAAGTATAAAGCGCACTACTTACAGCGCTCTGAAATTCTCTAGGCCAGTACTCATGATTTGTCTCCGAGAAAAAACGAAAGAGCTCGAGTGTACCTCCTTCTCCATCCTGCATCAAGACAACTCCCTGGAATCAGACCAGGACTCCAGACGGTATTAAAAAATCATCAAAAATCAATCACGTGGTTCGTAGATCCGAGAAAGAAATGTTAAAAAACAAGTACTGAAAAAATTGCGCCCTTCTTCATTTTCAGACTTAGATGCTTGGACGGTAGAAATCAAACCTGGTATTGGCCTGCATCCAATGATACGGTTGCAATGGGAAACTCTGATTGCTTACCACCAAACAATGGTACAAAATCTATTTGCTCACTTGGAACCTGGACATACTTAGCACTAGAGAACAAAGTTATCGSCTCTTTCGTTCCAGCCAGTGCCGCTATCTGAGCCTGCCACGAAATTGATGCATTGAACGATTCATGAAGAACTAGAAACAGCAATGACGATGAACAATGCAGCAATCGGCATCCCAGTACCACTGTCAAAAGCTCTATGAAAGGGTATGCGTAATCCGCTAAGCGACAAGGAGCGACAACTCTAAATTATTATCAGAAGGCAGCAAAAGAACATCTAGACCATCTTCGTGATCTCGAGAGGCATAGTACGCAATTCTAGTTCCATTTTCATAAAGCACAAGACAACAATTCAGTAACCGTGCCTTTCAGTCTCGACTCAACTCAGTCAACAGAAATTGGTAAGAGCGGCAAATCATGCAATTCGTACCTCTCTTTCAGTAATTCTTGCAGTTAGATTGTTCAACTTTTCCTGCTCCGACTTCACCTGTAGCAAACATGAAAATCTCAGCCAAGAAATTAGGGTAGTAAACAGAACCGACAAGTGCACGTCTCTCGAACCCTAATCCTGACGAAAGTCTCTCAGATCAACCAAAGCTTCGCGAATTGGGAGTCCAGAGACGAGCCAGATCGTGTACCCTGGAGAGAATGGTGTTAAAAACGTTGTCGGCTGCATCGTACAGATCCAAGAGAGATTGACAGAGCTGGGCATGGACACGATTTCCTCGACCCTCGCCACTCTCCGCCATCAAAATGTGAATGATGAATGGTGCATGGTGCAGCTGAACATGAGCTTGTGCTTGTGATCGCTGGTGTGATGCCAAGGAGGAATTCAAACGCGAAGACTATGAGAACGGTCGAAGCGGGACACGAGCTCAAAGGAAAGGCCAGACGAGGGAGAAAGCGCAGAGCAATCAGAGAGACAGCAACCATCAAGCAGGAATYGAAATTRAAKTCTGGCGCAATTGGCAACTGCGTTTTGAATGTTCAGGATTGKAACTTACAWTTGCCGAAGAYGGAGTTACAAAGTTCACAAGAAGTGTTTCACTAATTAGGATTAAGTAAATTAATTTACTCTAAGAAAGGCAACCCATTTCTGACCAAATAAGCAATTGAGCATACTTGGAGTGCGGTTATGTTGAAGGGAAAAAAAATTTCATGTACAAAAATAGTTTTGAAAAGGATTTCATATTCTTTCATACTCTTATTTCCCAAAGCAAAATCACCATGAATAAAACATATATCCTTTGATGCAAAAAGACTATATAATCTTGAAGTCTTTAGAATGATGCATATACTACACCAAGTTTTTCAGTCCACCAAATCTTGTATTCAAAACTACACCTCGTACGCCAAGAAGTGAAATGCGGTACACATAACGTAAGGGCATAAGGGAACTTATGCTACCTGACAAATATATGAAAACATTCGGGAATCCAATACCGGTACCTACAGTTCAATTCCGTCACCTAATCACTTGAAAGGACTCCAGACAGAAAACTGACGCTATCGAAGGGAGCAAACGTACCTCATGCCAGATCTCATGTCGGACATACTACCATTCAAAATTGTTCGAAGATCCGAGTATAAAAGATCCATAAACGAAGTCACCAGAATTAGTGCCATAATTAGGATCAGAAATTGAAACTTCGAGAACATATATCCATTTCGTCTGGTACCGCGTGATCAAGATCCCACTTGGAATTGCTTTCTACGATTTCCTCAAGATACCCAAATAATAGACCATGTCATGCTTAACAATTGCAAGGGGATAACAATATAGGCCCATAATTTTAAGGGACCGAGGCCTGATTACAAATCGTCCAAATGCTGGTGTTTGTAAGAGCTTCAGGTCCAGACTAACTCTCTGCATCTCGTAAGCCATGGGCTAAAAAACCCCATAACGACATAGTCGACAATCTGCTGCTAAACACAGCATTCAATAAAAGGAAGCGCATTCGACCACCAAATGGAAATCTRGACTTGCTTTTGGTCCAGATAAAAGCGCATGAACTCCAAATTGCTGCTCTGCTCGGGCATCATTCGATGATGTCTTCAAACTAAAGTGGACTAGTAGCCTGCACAACACAACAGCGGAATTAATAACGCACGAACTTGTATGATTAATTTACAATATGATGAGAYCAGACTGATGCAACTCCGCTAGCTTACCTGTCGCAGTGTTTAATATAAACGTTGAAAGTCCGATGTTGACGGATAGCGAAAGTCACACTGTCATACACGCCTGGGAAATTCACAAGCTCCTCAGTCTCTAATATCAACCTCCCGCATAATCGTGCTTAATCAAGCATCAAACGTTACAAAGCCACAGTGATTAGTCTGATGCGGCACATCAGAGCTCTGAATTATCGGCGACCTGTAGGGGGTTTCGGCATATTCCCTGAAAATCAATAAATCTTTCAATGTCAGGCTCTGCATAGGGGTAATTAAAACCATCGAAGGACGTCCAGACACTAAAAATTAAGTAAAACAGAGAAAACTTTCGGCTTTCAGAGAATGCAACGGCTCACACCTAAGTAAAGGTCATTCGCAAAGTACTGGTTCTGAGGAAGAAATCCGCCGGTATTAGGCCACTGAGAATGGAGATCTTCTCCGACGTAGTAACGCTGCTGTTGGACAGTATGCGTAGGATGACCTACACCAGCAGTCATTGGAAAACCCGCTGCAGAGGGAGAAATAGCATTTGGATCACCTTGTACACAGTTCAACCTCATATTTGAGCAATATATAGTACCAATATGTGGTATCCGATTATCCTTRTGCGGGGACGGCAGAAGGTTACCATGCGTTCTAACTTCGCTCTTCGGATTCCCCATAACCACCCCTCCAAACTGTCCTTCAGGATGCGATTGCATCATCCCAAAATGTTGTGGGTGATACGAATTCTGCAGTTGTTGCTGCTGAAATTGAAAAGCCTGCTGCTGACGCTGTTGGAACGATGCTGTTCCGGCAACTGCAGCAGCCACTTCCCCAGGCATTTGCCTTCTTCCTCCATGCTGCGGATGTAGAGGAGTCTGTTCGGGAGAGATTTGCTGCCTCAAATTCTGTGTCTGTTGGTGGTGACCTTGTTGACGCAGCTGCTGAGGAATCTGAGACATTTGGGGCCCAAGTCGGCTAGGAGAAGTCTGGGTGGATGAGAATTGGCCAGGCTTCTGATTGCGAACTGTGTGATACCCTGATTGCGAACTGTGTGAGGACGCAGGACTAGTTCCGTCCAGACTTGACGAGGTACTCAATCGGCCTTGTGATGTCCTGCAGACAACCACTCTAAATTACTAAATTGAAAATCGCAGAAACATGACGCAAAATGGTCTCACTCGTGGAGCGCATCAAAACCAAYTTCTAGGTAAGAATAGAGTTGAAAAAAACAATCCCTAAAATTTTGTAACAATCAAAGGCAAGAACAAGGAAATTCACAAAGGCTCAATGGTGGAAAAGATACTAAGATGAAGAAAGTAAGAAAGTACCTTCTTGATGTAGCACCAATATCATGAGCATCTTCATGAAGGAGTTCATCACTGCAAGAAACTCAGACAACTGAGAAACGAGCTAACTGCAAATGAAGCTACTCATCCAACTTCAAAAACAAATTGTAAAGTTACATCACATATGATTTAAGAAATTTCAAACCAACAAAATAATTTCAACCACTAAAATATAACAATGGAGCCGTCGCAAAAACGTGTCTTAAACGATTTCTCATGGTACCATTGAAAATATAATGTAATTTTTTTCTAAACCCTTTTCTCAGGCATGGGAAAGTGGACTGGAATTCAATTTAAAGTTAAATATAATTTTGATTTGAGATAGGTTTAGTAGTTAATCGAGAGAAAAATTATGCACGTCTAATTATTATGGGCTTAGTTTACACCAACGCTTCTATGATTATCGACAAAAGATGAAATGACAAGAACAAAAATCTCAAAGAAAGTAAAGCACTACGATTTACCTAGAACTATTTCGCCAAAAATTTCAAGAAGGAAAAATAAACTTCAGCCAAAATAGCGTACGGAGATTCAATGCAGGTAAAATCTTTAAGCAATGGGCAGATAAAAAATATTACTAAGTAAAAGCAACTGATAAGATCTTATAGAACGAAAACAAAACTAATCCCACATTCACGAGTACATCTAGGATAAAAGCTAGAACTACATTAATCACAAAACTCGATGAAAYAAAGAAACGATGCTCACACCCAGATTTTCAACATCTAACTGAAAGAATGAAGATTGGGCATAGAGTTATGGTCCGATGACCAATATCTCACCTAAAATCCGGATCCCAATGAGGGCCTAATGAAGAATCCTCATCCCCAGCGTCCATCGAACTTCCAGGTGATAAATAGCTACCCAAAGTACCGGGTGCATAAGACGCCGAGGATCGTGGTACCTGAGATGCGGCTGGATTACTACCGTTCCTCACAGAGAACCCACAAGATCCTTCACAACATATCTGCAAAGGAGGCCAAGCAACAAGGCACATTCAAAACGCTTGTGAGATCATCCTACAAACACATGCATGCAGAGAGATCTCCCATGCTATCTATTCCGATTCCATTACTCCGATGAACACGAATACAGACACAACAGCGAAAAAAAATATGAAACTCTGCAACTAATTTTTAAGCCCTAGACAAATGTCCAAACACCCTGATTGAAAGACGAAAGAGTGAAAAACAAACGAAAGAGCAAGAAACACAAGCTTGAACAAACAACAAAAAGATTACCACTTTAGGTGAAACTCCAAAGTAAACCTAGAATGATCAACACATGAAAGAAATTTCACCAACCTGCGAGTCCCATCATCATTCGCTAGGACCTGATTGAAATACAACACAAGGTCGTTCTTTTCATTGTCAAGACCATTCTCAGACACGATATTAGAAGGTGCAGTCAGATATCGCTTTGGATTCAGATCAGGGGAAAACTGAAATTCGGAGTTGCAAATTTGGTAAGTCGCAACAATATCCTTCGTGAGCTTGAACGCCAACTGCGTTGTCAAAACRGAATCGTATATGATAAGTAATCAAGCTAACGACAAAATAAAGTTAGGTGGACCGAAGGCAGTGACAATGCTCCGCTCATGCACAAAAAAAGGGCCTAACAAAAGACCTAATCATGAGACCCGAACACTCTAAAGCGCGAAGGGTGAATGTAWGCATTGGTAGGTGTCGACWAATTGCTCTACCAATACCCAATGCGGTGAAAATAAAGAACGACTTCCAAGCTATTGCATAAAGCGAAACACCCAAACTCTCGCACTCGCTGCAAACACGCAAAGCAAGAAGCGATACAGCCGAGGCAAGGAATGTACCGGACGAGTGACCTGGATATGAAGCCGCGTCTGTTGCCTCGCCCCCCGCGGAGGTGCATTGGTGCCATTCCGTGGCATCAGCCGCACATAGGGCCCGAACGAAATTGATCGAGGAAACCAATGAGATTGCGGCATCGGATGCATAGGTCGACGGTTCCGACYCCCGGGTAGGACCGAATTCGAGTCCTCGTCCTCACTGCTGTAATCGCCATCCGAAGATGGCGACCTCGGCGACTGACGAGCAGCTCCCTCCATCACCACCTCTTCACCCCTTCCCCTTGCGTGTACACTCCAACAATCGTAACCCCAGCGCTCATACAACACCCTCCCTTTGCCTACTCCCGCCTCTTACCRAAACTACTTCCCTCCCTCCGCCACGGCTGTCCTGCTACTCCAACCCGGYTCTACATGCATAACAAAGCGATGCTGCCGTAGTAACCACACCGCTTGATCTACCACCGGCAACGCCTTCTCCGTCTCCCGGCCCTCCTTACCCTGGATCCGCCACAAGCTTCGCAACTCCATCATAACTCCAAACCCTCGCTCTCGCTCGCTCTCAAACTCATACAAACTCGGTCTCCGTCGGTCTTTGAGTCTTTCTCCCTCACTCACTCACTCGCTCACTCCATCGCTGCCATTGCCGCAACCGACATGGCAGCGCCCGTCATGCAAGCAGACTCTGCCTTGACTCCTGCGCCACATGATCATGGGCCGCAACCCCGTTTCATAGAGCCGATCCCGCGTGACTTCGCCACGAAGTTTGGTGAATCGCTAACTTACGAGTTGCGTTGTAGAGAAGTTGTGATCAACGCCACCGCCATCGCCATCAAACACCATGGCCTTCCTTGGCCTGGCCTTCGCTTGCCTTCGCTTCCGGCTCCCAATATGCCCCTGCGGAGTTTGCCCTACCCTACCCGAGGGTCCCCGCCCTGTTCACACCGGCTCTGGAGGGGCCCCATGAGCCGTCCTTGGCACGGTCGTAGGCGGAGACCGAGGCGSGGCAGTGGGTGGGATGGAAACAGTCCCTTGACAAAGAAACAAAACACATGACGGGCCCTGTGAGGCTGTGAGGGGCCGTCAATCAATGAAACCTTTGCCGGTGTGCAGCACAGCATCTTTTGGGGATCTTCGCAATTGTTGGTGTGGGCCTGTGCTGCATTAGTTAGGGATATCTCTACAGGGAAATCTCTTGCATGGCACTTGATTTTAGGGGGAGTCATAGGTACATGAAGATAGTCTTCTCCATTCTCCAACACTAGGGTACTTACATTGATTAATCAAGAATAGTAATGGAGTGGTTTAGTTTAATTTCTCCATTCCAAAAAAAATTACTTGTATTTGTATTACCCAATCACAAAGCGTAATTGAGATTGTTCGATGTGACTTTCCAATTCCAAAAAAGTCAGCAATGGGTGGGACCACATCATATATTGCAATGAGCCAATCAAAATGGATTCTAGACAATACTTATATTTGTAGTGACCAATCATGAAGTTTAATGCAAACTATTTCATCGTAACCTCCTTTGTTCAAAAAATTTGGTGGATCACATCATTTCAAGTATAATGAAGATTGTTTATTGTGACCTCACTATTTTCATGAACTAGATATAAATTAGGTGCTTTTTCAATGATTATAATAATTTATTGAAGTCACTTTCAAGGGTCATATTTGAATTGAAAAAGTTATTGGTTGTAGTTGTACAAACATGTACACCTTAAACTATAGAATATTTGAAAAAATACACATTTGAAAATCCGTATCATACTAATATTAGATAACAAACACAAGAATCCACAACTAAACATTATAGGTGGATGAAAGTATAAGATGATCAATAACATGGATGAAATAAGGTCTTCTTACTTTAACACCTAATGTTCCAAGGCATGTTTTTTGGAAACAAAGATTTTTGGGCACTTCACTGTGAGTGGAATTTTCATTTTTTTCTTTGAATTTTTTAGATAACATGTGGTTGAAGAGTAGCTTTAAGGCACATCAAATTTTCATAACTTTTGACTAAATGGTTAAAAATGTATTGTACAATATATAGTTTCTTTTGCAACCTAGRCAATTCAAAAGAATCACTTTCTGAAGAAATAAAAATTTGAAATTAGTTTTCTAGATTTAAACATAAATAGAAAAGATTGAATCATTTCATTTTGACTAATGAGAAGAAAGTTATGAGGAGTTCTATTTTGTGGGCATTTGTGGATTTTTTACTCTTAAATAAGCTTTGAAGTCCTTTATTTAATTTAATTTAGTTTTCAATATTTTTGAAAAATAAAAATAATTGGATGTAAAATTTTACTTCAAAATTACCACCATTGGAATTAGAATTTTTCAATTTCTTAACAAAATTCTTTAAAATTTAGTATTTTGAATTGTTGTCTACTTCTTTTAACTTAATATTTTTTTCCTATATGTTGTACAATTCCAAATGATCTAAATTTTAAAGCCAACTTGGTTTGAAGAATGAATTCAATGTGACCTTGGAAAGTGTAGTTGCCTGTTTTTTTGCAAGGCTAAAAAAATGATTTTTGTTAATTTAAATGCTAGTACGTTATAGTCTACCTAGTGGAAATTTTTGAAGTTTTTCCACATCTTCTCAAACAAGCAGTTTACAAGATTCTATGGTTACATGTGTCCAATTTTTTTATTTATAAATTTGATATTTATACTAGAAATGACAATTTTAGAGTGTTTTTTTTTGTTGAAAACATAGTAAAGAACCTTCATGGATTTCTTACCAAGTGCTCAACCATCCACTACGTAGATTATGCATGTTTTTAAGAACACGCTTCATCCAATTAATCTTTATTAAAGGATCTTCTTAAAATATGAATGTGGAAGAAATATAGATTGTTCCACATGAGTCAACGATATGAAGTTTTTGCAAGGGGACAATTATTTATTATTATATTTTAAAATTAACTTTACTATCTTTAGTTTGAATATTGAGGGATTAATCACACATATTTTCCAACCCGAGTTCCAACCTAATGGCCTTCATGCATGAACCACACATTTGATTAATGCCTTCCAAATTATTTAAATGAAAGTGGAAATTTTTKATTTAACCTTGAATAGAGTGGGCAAGTTATCACTTTTTCAAAACTTAACCCTTGAGAGTCCTAGTGCCCCAAATTTCGCCTTCATCCAATTCAAATTTGACCATTATAATTTTATAAG
>VACF01001692.1:0-14267 GCA_006891605.1 Pleurozium schreberi
GAACCACCGGATCTGAATAAGCCAAGTCCGACTACTGTATTAACACGGTAAGTGTTATTGTTCATTTATTTTTGTTTCTAATTATAAACTTAACAACGGTAGTTTATTTAACACATGCATATTTGTGCAGGAGCAAGGGAAAGGGGGCCAGTGGTGGGAGCCGGACTGTTTTGAAGGAGATGCCTGAGTAGAAGAAAACAACCTTATTTCGCGGATTTCTTTCAAATTCAAATTCAATGTCATTGGTTTTAAATGCATAATTAGTGGAGTTCACTACAGTACACTAATGATGATAAATAGTGTTACCCATACTAACTACTTTAGAAATGCTGTAAGTTTTTACTCTTCATGAATATTTTTACAGAGTGCATGGATCCTAATAGTACCATAGTTGGGAAAAATATTCATTAAGAGTAAAAACTTATGGCTGTTTTAAATCAATTAGTGTAGGTAACACTATTTACCATCATTAGTATAGTGAGGCCCGTGAGAATGTCACGTGGCATAGCATCAGCGTCCAGGTTCTTATACAAGCAGAAATTCCAGGTTTGCACCTAGCGCACAAGAACTGATAAAAGGCTCGTGTAAAGGCGAAAGAGAAAAACAAGTTAACTACCAATCAGGAAAATAAAAAAAACTTGAATTGGGAAGCAGCAAACTATCTGCAAAACAATCAACTCACTTTGTACCACAGCAACACGGGCACACACGATTCAACAGACCTCAGAAAATGTCAGTTTCTGATATGAGAAAATACCATCAAACGCAGGTTTTCACTGCTTGCAGCTCCCTGAAATTAGGACTGTACGAGAACTAAAAACATTACCAGATGAAGGAAAAAAATTAGGGAGTTCAGAATATACAGTATCCAAATCTCCAGGATATTATTTGGAGGATTCAATGCCACAACAAACAATCCAATGGCTCAGTTCTACGAAAYGGTACCCCTATTATACAGAGAAAACAGTATTAACAGTGGCGAAGTTCTCTTCTGACCCAGCCAGCACGGAGCACTTCAATGAAAAAGTTTAAAAAAACTTGATGAAAAGCTGGTTTAAGTCTCTCTCTCCAGAGAAGAAGAGTATGTAAAGTAGCCCCCAATTGATAGCCTCACATTTTGCGCAAGTTGTCAAGACGAGCTTGTAGGTCGCTATCGATCCCTCCATCATCAGCTGGCGGACCACCTGCTCCCTGAGGTTGAGCAATTTTCGATGGTGTAGCTTGAGCAGGAACTGCTGTTGCATGAGCTGGAGCACTCATCAACTGGAAATCCAACCACCATGCAAGTAAACATGAGATACTGGAAACATTGAATGCTCAAAGAGATAAGCCATATTGTTGTGTCTGTATCGATTACATTAAGCAACGTAATAATGCACAACTCAAAAGGGAAAAGAAAACCTACGCAGGTGTTAGTCATACATGGAGCACAAAGTTTATAAGCCAACACATATCCACTACTATATACTAATGCAAGCTAGACCACAAGAATCTCGCAAATACACTACTGAGAAAACAGGTATGACATATGTTAACAAAAGACGAGAGGTCGGTATTTGTGTGGAAACCAGGTTGAATTCAAGTTAACCACTAAGTGCCCAAATGATTATAAGTGATTGCTTCTATAAATTTAGGACTTGAAATAAATCATTCAGGAAAGATTCAAGGGTGGGGTTGGGGGAGGGGGAGGGGGAGGGGGACGGGACGGGCGGGATGCATTGACAAAAAGAAAATATCATGTTCTACATTTTTTAACAAAAGGACATATTCTGAGAGTTACGATAAGTATCAATTATTAGCTTAAAAGCGGAATTTTGTATTTTTTAGTTCGGGCACTTGGGGGTCAGTAGTCCGTCAGCCCCCTGGTGAGATGATCAACTACTGTCATGAACCTCAGTGGGTTTTCCGTCTACACACCGACAAAGATGGACACAACTCGAAACTCCTGATGTTCATACTTTGACAACAWTAAGGATTAGACTAAGAAAACCGTGTCATCCATGACCTTGGTCAAATTGGTGCCGAAAAGCAGATGAGGAAACAAGCAGAAACAAGAAGATGAGGAAGTTATAGAGAGAGCTGAAYTTACCTGAGAATCAAGGTCAATACCAATTTCATCAAGCACTTGGCTCACAAGCTCATCGGTTTCCTCTTCCTCTTCATCTCCTTCCAAAGCGTCATCAATGGCATCACCCATAACTTCAGTTGTCATTTCCATCTTCTCATTTTGTTTTTCAAACTCCATCATAATCTTTTGCAGTGCTGGTAAATTGAGCTGCCTGTTCATTTGACCCATCGCCTTGGTGACGCCCTTCATTGCTTCCGCCATAGCCTGAGTTGACTTCAATGTCTGCCGCATCAAGATAACGATTATTCAATTTGGATTGTTATTTTTTGAAACAATGGAATCAAATTTCTAATGCATTCTAATGTATGTGTATCTTTTATAGTATTCACCATTGCATATGTTCCATTCATCATTCAATAAATTTCTATTGTACATTTCAATATATGCTTGCTTATAAAAAAAACTATACAAAGATTTTAATCATTTTTATTTGAAGATTTATTGAGATTTTTGTTCTACATTCTATCTAATCCATAGAAATTCTTATAAAATTCTAATGATGAATGTATAGCATAGCAAGCACCAACTACTAGTATATATTTAAAAAATTCATTTTTGAAGTCTAGTTTTAGTTTAAAAATCTGATTTTGCAAAAAAAATGATTATAATTTTTCTATTCAAGATTTTGTGCAAGGGTGTCTATTGCAATTTTGACTTTCCAAAGTGTTGAGAACTCTTGAGCCTCAAATATACACTTGGGCTTGGAGAAAAAGTCACAATAGGAATTCATTAAAAAAAATTTAGAAGAGATTTTTAAGAATCCATAAACTAATCCGGGGTAAGTTTATTATGTGATTTATGTCCTTCAACCTCATATTTTTTTGGCGACCAATCTCTTAGATTTGACATGTGAAAAGAGGATTGAAGGACCTTCAAGTCTCCTTTGTAGTTTTAACACTGTCACGATCAAACATTATACTCTTTCAATCCATAACTAATATTGTTGTGATTTATTTACCTATGTCATCCCTAACATGTCTAGTGTGAATTTGTGCAGTTACAATTATAAAAAAAAAAGTGACGCAACTTTTAAAAGTTTGGCTTTTTGTTTAATGTAGAGCAAATTACTAGAAGTTCAAAAAAGGCCTTGGGCATTCATTAACACATCAATCCCTTTTTGAATTTTTGTACATTTTTGTTTATATATATATTTGTGCAAAAATATCATTAAGTGCAATTTCATGAAATTGGTCATTAGAAAAGGTTGTATTTTCAAGATTCAAGTATTATATAGGATGAATGAGAAGTTAGTTGGACAAAGCAATGCTTGCAAGTCCTTCGTTCATTGTTCAAAATATGAACGTCATAGTACTCAAGGGTTAAAGGTCTAGGAAGCCCAATTTGAGTGGCAACATGGGTGTTTATTCTATATTTGACATACAAATGCATGAATTGATGTATACAACAATTACAAATTGATGATTAAAGTGATATTTGTATTGAATATATTTGAACATGATAAGGTTCAAATATTATAATGACCATGGTGTTAGTTGGGGAATTTTCAATCCAATGGTGAATGAACGAACTCATTCATTGTTCTAGTTGGGGAGAAATGTAAGAATTTGCTTCTATTTTACAATTGCTTAAATTTCTACATCTAGATTGTTCTAAATTTTTTAGGATTTTTAAATTTAGTTATAAAAAACTTCAAAGTTGATCATCCATGATAAATAATAAATTCATGTATTTTGGTCAAGTAAAAGAAAAAGGGATCTATTAAGGAGGTAGCTCTTCTTGGCCCTATGCTGGCCACAATTTGTGATTTGATCTTTTGAGATGGGTGTAGAAATTTGGATAATTTTTTATTCATGAGTACTTGTGAGAGAAAGGAGTACCAATCTTAATAAAGATTCTACTTCTCTCTATATGTCTAGTGATGATCAATTTAAAATCTGGAATATTGGGACAATGTAGAGAAGGATAGATTTGGAAAGAGGTTCATAATGGGTATGCCTACCTTTGGTTCAATTAACCCCTAAAGTCCCGTTGTCCATGCAGGGGACAAAATGGATTTCAGGGCATGTTCCTATGAGCTCGATTTTTGGTGAAACTTTTTGAAACTTTTTCATGACATAGATAAACTTATTAGCTTTTTGGAAATATAATTTTTATTTCAATCAGTGCCCAAGAGCAAAAGTTATGCCACAATAACCTCAAAATGGGGGAGAGCGGGCAGCCAAAAAAATCCACAAAAAAATGATAAAAAAAATTTAATATTTTTTTCCTCATAGATTAWTTTTTTGTCTAAATGTGAAGCTTTGATTCATTCCATTTGGATTAGTGATGTGAAAGTTATGGAGCTTCTTATTTTGCAGGCAATTAGAGCATCTTCATGAAAAAAACATTTTCTTCCACTTTGAATGCTAATATCTTTCAATTTGTACAGTCAAACATCACAAAATCTTTACAAAATGATTTAAGACAAGTGTAGTACAAGATCCTATGGTTGAATTCTTAAAAAAAATTGTTTCTTTTAGTAACTGCAACAATTTTGGTAGTTTTGAGTGGTTTTTGACAAAAAAAATGGCTTTGGGACTTCAGGGGTTAATATAAGTCTATGACATACACACTTAGGATACTTGGAATAATGATTCATGGATTGCTAAAGCTATAATGTAGAAACACCTAAAACTATCCTACATCTTTTGGTGCACCTATTAAAAGCACTTTAATTTAACAATAGGTTGTCATAGAAACCATCATTTGATGCCTGGACTCCTTGGAGTATAATGACCGGAGTCATGCATTGAGCACAATAGGAACATGTAAGAGGATTACTAAGTAGATTTGTTGATGATTAAGATGATATTAGGGACAATTAAGTAGTTGCCACCATGTCATCATGATAACTAAGCTAGCATGAATTGTATGCATAGATTTCCTTTAGTTACTTAGGGAAAGATTGTAATAAAGTTTGGCATAGTTTCGCACAAGCCCCTTTTTTACTTTTAACAAGTAATGAGTAGCACTAAATGAAGTCAACAGTAGGCAAGTCTAGGGTGGGGTTCAATGGATTATACATTTACCCCTTTGAGATAATATGGAGCTCACACTAGGTGGTCCTAAAAATATACTTCTCTTTCTGCAAATTCACAATTTTCATTTGCTAACCGCTATGTTGAATCCCCCTACCCAAACTAAAGACAACTTACAACAACTATGCCGAATTCCTTATTGAATTCCTTATTTACACAGTTTTAGATGTTTCACCTTGTGGTGATGTTTTCTGATGTACTCAATCAGGTACAATCTTATAAAACCGAGTGTTGCACACCGGACTTAACATAAATGATATAATAAGAAACTCCCCATGTGCTTAATTAGCTCATTTAAAAACAAGTTATTTTGCTTTTTTTTTTAAACAAATGAAACGGAATTCCATTGCAATTTGGCAACAAGTTTGGCAACTCATGTCAAACTCGGTTGCAAATTCCATCCCAGAGACCAATCAGTTTAGATTGTTTGGTGACTCAGTGTGATCCGGCGTGATGAACTTCTCAAATGTGACAACCATTAATACTTGGTTATTGTATCCCTAACTTAACTGTACTTTGGGGCTTTGATGTGAGACCTGGGATGGACAATTAACAAACTCTCAATTAAGTTATTCATGCAAATCTCACAGAAGAGGTTGGCCGGAGTACGTCATTGCTCTCTGTCACTAAAGACTTCTGGTATGCATTGATTACAATGTGTTCAGGTTTCCTAACCGTGTACTAATTTCACCCAAAATGTTCAACCACCGTAACCAACCTAAGTATCCTCTTCACAATCGTATGAGATTCACGATCGTATACGTCAGCAAGCATTCCATTGAGGTGTTCGCATTCTACTGGATACCTACTCTCACAGTATGTGTCATAAATACAAGGAGATTATCTCTCTAGAGAGTCCCCAGATTGCCACTCCTGGTATCCAGCAGGGAGATTTGTGCCACTGGGTTTTCCCTGCTTGAAAACTAATGATATTCGCCGAAATGGAAACAAGGAAAATCTCCCTGTGAAACTCATTGCTCATCTTAAAAAAAATAAAAATAAAACTCATTGCTCATCGTGATGAAGTCCCGAATCCAAAGTCCCGAAATCACTCAATTTCAACCTATTGTGTCCTTAAACTTTTATGGCTTTCGAATCCACGAAAATAGTTTCAAACTGGGTTTCACCTCACGACATTGATATGATCACATACGCACCACGTCCATGTGGTGTTGGGCAATGGATTCCACACAGTTTTGGTGAACCATGCGATTCCGCCTCGTGTATATTCGGTTGCTGGCACAATCTCTTCCTTCCACTGCACCGGATTCAATCACGAAAACATGTTCAAAATTGCTTTCAAAGAAACACAGCCAATGATCGAAGCCTAACAACATTTCTGCACAAGATGTCGGTGGAGGCTCCCTGACAGCGCAGAAGAGATCGGATCCCAGTGAGGACACGGGTTTCTCGTTCGTGAACTGCAAAGTCACGGGGAAGGGAGCTGCGACGGTGTACTTGGGGCGAGCGTGGGGTGCGTACTCCCGGGTGGTGTTTGCATTCACGGAGATCGCCGGAATCATTAATCCTGTGGGTTGGTACAGCTGGAGGGATACCGCCGTGGAAAAGTACGCATCTTTGCGCCGAAACCCTAATTCTGAGCTCATGAGTGCATTGGGGTGGCAATTTGTTGTGGCATTTGTTGTCGCATTTGTGGTGGCATATGTGATTGCATTCATTGTGGTTGCATTCGTTTATTGGGGCATTATGGTTGCATTGCTCTCTTTTTGTTGTCTGCAGTTTCTTTCTTTCAAGATGATTTCTCTCACGTCTCTCTTGGGATTGATTGTTCTATTTGTGTGCAGGACTGTGTTTTACGGGCAACATCGGTGCTTCGGCCCCGGTGCAAACGAATCAGGCCGTGCAGCCTGGTCTCACGAACTCACCGACGCCGAAGTCGCTCCTTTCGTGAGCCTTGATTATATCGATGGTGGCCTGTGGGTGGGATGAAGCGAGGCTYCGGGGTCTTTTAACCCTTGCAGGACGAGGCGGACGTTTTTTTGTCCTTTGGATGACAAAAAACTCATTTGGTGACTGGACGACACTCGTCAATTTTCATCCGTTTGTTTTGTGAAAGTGACCAAACATATGTCAATCATCATGGGAAGTCAAATTTAGTGTCTTTAATTGCTTTCATATTTTTAGGTAGCCCTAATTCTATGAAGATAGTAAAGATTTTCACATGAATTCAAAGTATTTGTGCCACACTCCCTTCTCGCAATTTTTGAATGGGTAGCATCAGGTATTGGTTTGTACAAATTTTCCAAAGCTAAGCATGTGCATGAAGAATGTTTTCCCCTCTATCAAGCACTACATATTGCACCCCGCCTTTCCCCGTGGTCATAGGTCCGTCTTTTAAGGGTTAAGCTTACTGTACGATGACTTGAGGATATTAGAGTAGGGAGTGTGATAATATGGAAATTTGAGTATTATGTGCGTATAGTATCAGTAATTTCAAGTTATTAGAAAAGTGTCTCACTTGATATCTTAATCATAACATTTAGTAGCGTGCTTTGGCACTGCCTTGGCTTATGGTAGATGGTGTGGAATATACCACACCCAACAGCCTTCATCAATAGCTAATTGGACACGTGGAGGATGCAGAGGATGTGGGATGTGGGATATTCTACACCATCACAGTAGAGACCATGCTTGCTACTGAATGTTATGAATATCAAGTTGACATCAGTCACCCAATATTGCCATTTAGAAATGGAGTAAGGTAGTGTGCTCTTAAAGCATCACTTTACCAGCTGGTCGGCCTTTTTCATAGATTTCCAGTGACAAAAATATTTTTAACTTATTTTTCAGAGAAAGAAAAATAGATCTGGAATTCAACACAAGTGGTTTCATAATTTTCCAAGCAAATTTGAATTACTTATGAATTTTCAAAGCTTCAGGCCATAGGTACCTATTTGTGACCCATGGATGTCCCAAAATCTGTCCACTTGCATCTTATAAAGAGATGTGCAGAAATCGAGGTTGATGATTGGCTCTTGCATTTAAAAAATCAATTTTTACTTGATTCACTCAACATCTACAGTGGTCTATTTAAAGACCACATGGTCTCCATTCTATATCTAACCTAAGGACGATTTGAAGGAGAGGGTTGCAATTACAGCACACTACCTTACCTGTTTGCAAAGGCCACAGGTTCTATGAATCAACACATTTGCCACTACACATCAATCAAGGCCGGGCACCAATCAACTGACCCCCTTGCTCAGCCCGTTGAGAAAACGTTGAATTTTTTATTTTTCAAGCATGAAAAATTTTGCAAGTTTTGAATTCATATTTTCAATCAGAGGGGGCAAGCAAGCGGGCCAGTTCAACTCAAGATAAACTGGCCCCCTTGCTAATACAAATCATTTCTAGCCCAAAATTGTCACCTTACAATCTTCAAAATGGATACATTTTGATTGCAAAGATGAACATCACCTAAAAATTTGTTCAAGAAACTATTGATTATACATCATTCCCAAAGAAAAACTTTGAACTTTCATAACTTTTGATCATGATATCCAAGTACTGCATTCCTTGGTGCATTCCTTGGTGCATTCCTTGGTGTGTTGGAGCTTGCACCTAGTGTTTTGCGCAGTGTAATTGGTGATTTGGGGTGTCCCAACCTTGTATTCCATGAAGAGAAGAATACAAGTAAACATACCGGGAACAATTTCTTGCTTGATGCACATTCATGAGATGAATTTAATCATATGGTTCAATTGCCATCAACTAATGCATGGGGGAGCAGATTGAAAGGCAACAACAATAAAAAAAATATAAACATCTTGGAGATCTCTCATTTGAAACTCAACAATCAATGTAACTAAAAGATGAGATGTAAAGGCTCACAACTTATTTCCCACCCATTCCTTGCTAAGGAAGGAGACTCCTAATTTGTAATAAGTGACTAATTGTGACATTTCATGGCCATTATGTGGCAATAGTGCACATTTGAAAGTAGTACATTATTATTACATACCGGCACAATAAGGGTGGCTTCTGAATTGTGGCAAAACAAATGGATAAGTACAATTTTTTAGATCTCAAATCAARTGAAATTGGCAAGCTTTAACGTCMTGCAATGCCAATGGATTKTTGCCACCTAAACAAGTACAAATATAACCCATAAACTTGTTAGAGCATTCCCACTATAACAACACRCTCAAGGTCCGACACTCTTCAAATGTGGATGAAAAGAAWTAARGRCCCTTTCCAATATGCTCTTTACACTCAATCCTTGCGTGTCAAGGAATGGCCCTTGAAATCACTCTTCATTGTAAGTTGAGTTGCTTTATACTATATTCTATTTGATGAGTGGTCTTTCTACTATTTACAAGGCGTATTTGGTGAGCACTGGTGAGAGACAAGGAAATAGAGTGACAAGTTGAGTGTCTACCCAAGGGGGTTTTTTAGGCAATTAAATGCCCAATTTAAAAAAAAAAAATGGCTAGCTTCAAGCCTAATGAAAAAAAAGAGGGTAAATGAGTGAAAAAATGCCAGAGAGAAATCATGGCCCTGTACTCTAATGCCACAATGCTTCCTAAACCTCATTTCATTTGTCATACAAAGCCAATACATACAAAAATTGCATACAAAAATTACATATTCAAAATTACATAATCTAAATTGACCTCGTTCAGTTAAACCCCTACAAGTGACAGAGCCATACAACTTGAAAGCTCTTGAAAGGAAGGCCACCTGACCATTTGTCCGAAAACCCAAAAAAAAAACCTGTGTCTACCGGTGGCCATGCTCTTAGAAATTAGGGTTAACCAATGAGCAATTGAGCACCCTGGCAAGTCTCTCCACAGGAACTCAAAGTCAACCAATTAGTGACCCAAAAGAAGTAATTCAAGCCTTCACTGTCAGAACTGAAATGGCCCGTTTCAGCCTTCGAAGTTGAAACGTTCCACACTTCCACAGATCCAAAATACGTACATATTGTATGTAGATCGTATGCAACTATACATATACGATGGACGGTGGTATATACCCCATCACATACGCCCGCGATAGTAATACGCAGCTACCAAATCGCATACTATTTTCAAATAGTCCGTTACAGTTACCTCGGCCAATAGCATTGTACTGTACCCGAATGATACACGAGATAACCGTTGGACGGTCATGGGAACTGGGATGACGATGGGTCACTGATCTTCTTGGTCGGGGTGACGAATATCGTTCTTCAGATGAATAACTGCAGGCATCTTAGGAATTCCATCCGCAACGTTCATCCAGTGATCCTAGAGTACACGAAGATCCAGCAGATCGGGAACAAGAAAACGTCCCACGACAACTTCCATATTGATACAAGGTTGAGGCACCAGTAGCCGATCATTTAACCCTTTGAAGGACGGCATGGTGAGCATGGAAATCACTTCCTTTGATACTGTGGGAATTATTGGTTTACAAAAATCCAACAACACTATTGGAAGTCAAACTATTGTAGAAGATTTCTCCTTTCCATTTCCATAGAGAACTCCAAAGATAAATAGTTGCTATTCTGTCCTACACATATTGATTCTCTATCATCCGTGAGATTTAAAACGTCCGCCTTGATGTTCAAGGGTTTAGCAATTTTGGAGCAAATGGTAAGTAGTTTCAAGTGGTGCAAATTTTCCCATTCTAAACTTTGGTTGGATATCTCTTGTAGACATGATTGATTGGAAATATTGCACCTCTATAGATTGGAAATTGGGTGTGGTCGACAACTAGTACCTCTACCTTATGATCCTTGTCTATTGGATGAGGATGAGGACAAACTCAAGATGGATGTGGCTAAAGTTTGATCACCTCTTCTTAACCCCTAAAGGATCAAACTGCGTTTTTTGGCAACATAGCAATTTTGGGCAGCTCACTACAAATGGAGTTTTCATTATTTTTCTTTGAAATTTTTACACAACATGTGTCCAAGGAGTAGCTTCAACCTAATTTCACTATTTAGTGTAGCTATCTATTATAGGTTTAGTTTGATTCCTAAACCATGCCCATGTCTTTTCTTCAGTACCATACTCCAAGATGCATACCTCTACTGTACTATGTTTCAAAAACAAAACCGAAAAAGAAACAGATGCAGCATACTTCTAGAATAATACCTTAGATGGAATTAATATACTATCTACAATCCTATTTGAAGGGACTGTAATTATAGAAAATTCAAGACTGTTAACTAATTATTATGGCTACATCATTCGAAGGGACCATTGTATGTAAGAGACTCAAGAGTGTTTAGTTAAGGGTTAAAGGCTCCTAAGTTGCATCACGTGACTGTTGATGATATTGCAACCTAAGATCATAACTGATTGGTGTTATGGTCTTTGTGTTATTAAACTACAACCAGTTTTTTTTTCATTCTTCATGAAGTGTGATATTAAATGCTATAGTGGTGCTACAAATTTCAACATTCATCCACATATTGGATAGAATATATCACATTAGCACATATCACATATTCGAAATTTTGTTTTCATCAATAATCGGGCGATTTCATTCAAGATATTTTTTTAACTTGGAGTTTTTTGGTGATTCATGCAAGATTTTGCTATTTATGTTCTAAGGGCTTGGTGCGAGGCAAATTATTATGGTGCAAATTGACGACAAATCGTCGGAAAAAAAACACTCGCTACAACGTCAATTTTGTTGAATTGGTGAAATTCCTATAACCGAAAATTGTGATATATATCTTCACAAAGGTCTAATTTTAGGTCACAAAGTAGGATAGATATAGATYATGGTTTTAGGTTGCGCARACTAAACCATKCCAAAKAATGGAATATAGCCAATTTATCAAATTTGACGTTTATTGCAATTGGCTTTACTATATCACATTCTACTTATTTCTTCAATGACTACTGAGAGAAAAAAGGATTAGTCTTCCTTGCTCTCCTGTCACTCAATCTTTTTAGTATAAAATATATCTAAGTATAAATATGTAATTCTAGTCGTCCTACGCTCTTATTGTAATCAAATTAACATTGTAGTTGTTGAGTTTGTACCAGACTAGACTATAGTGGTATAGACTAGATTATAGTGGTGTGATGTAAAAGTGCCCCTGTGCCCGTCTCCTTGAAATTGCCMCTATAAATARTTGTAGAATGGATATGAGATGATCCCTAAATGAATCACATCAACCATTGAGTGAATCAATAAAGAAATTTTTTTTATTGTAAGAGAAAATCATAGTCTTTCATTCCTCCCATCTCGTTACAAGTTGCAAGTGGATGGATTTGAAGAGACTTATGGTTACAAATAGGTGCATATGCCCCAAATCTTTGAAAATTCATATGTAACTCAAAAATTGCTTCAAAAAAATATGAAACCACTTGTGTTGAGTTCCAAATCCATTTTCTTGTCTCTAAAAATGAGCTAAAAATATTTVTGCCCATGGAAACCTATGAAAAAGGTCTACCACCCCTTAAATGGTCGCTTTTAGAGCATACTCCCTTGAGTAGTTCTTCATTGTATCCTCTTTGTAAAGGTGATAGAAGCAATGCACAAAACACTGGAGTCTAATGTGAAGAAGCCAGGCGTGTAGATGCTACTTGAGAATTTCCTAAGCAAATAGTGTTGGTGAAGGAAATCTTTAAGAATTCACGAGGTTCTAAAATCGCTTAGGCTCTAAAATTGCCCACCTCTTTTGCAATACACTATCTGTACATGACTACATGTTGCTTTTTTGTAGCCTTCAACAATGTGCAAAAAGTGTACATTTTAGGAGGACAGGTGGACAATTTTAGTGCCCTATGCCATTTCAACTTCAAAATTTCACAACTCATTTCTCAAAGCTCCAAAAAATATGAAACAACTTGGGTTGGATGCCTATTCCACTTGGCTTTCAAAGAAAATTTATTGAAATTCTTTTTCAAGAAATTTCACCTCCCAAAAATTCAGATTCAATTCTCAGATTAACGATTTATGGACCTCCTACCTTAACGTCAATTTTGTTTGAATGGAGGTATTCCAATACTTTGGCACTTGTCAGACCAAGTGTTTAAAATACTTAAATCCATACAAGTCCTAGACTACAGACCTTTATGTACAAATATGTCACACTTTCTGGCGCCCAATTCATGCCACTTTAACAAAATGAACGTAATATGCTCTTTCCCACACTTTGCAATAACACAATTATCTATATAACCTATTTGATGTATCTTCAAATTGCTCATACGAATAGTGCCTTTATAATGTTAGTAAGGATGAATGGTACGTTTGAGGTACCTTGTAAAATGGAATTAGCTAGGAAGAATAGTGTTTGTTGTGCAAGCTTGCTCCTTGATGTATGGTAACTATTTCATTGAACATAAACAATYTGGTTGTCCATCCAAGCTTTAGATTTAGATCTTTGATTTAAGAGTTTTTTGAGAAAAATGTTGAAGTGTGAAACCATGTTGATCTATGCACATTTAGACTCTTGGATATCATTTTGAGTCTCGGAAGGTTTGTTGAAGGACAAATGGTGATTAGTTATTGCCTATCTTTAGGAAGAGCTTAACCCTTAACCTTTCAAGTCCCAAGGCCATTATTCTGTCAAAAACCACTGAAAACTGTCATTTTTGTTACATTCATCCAAAAAAACAAAAAAAGAATTTTTCCCAAAATCTAACCATACGATCTTGTACTTTACTTGTCTTAGATCAAGTGGTAAAAATTTCATGAAGTTTGATAGTATAAATTGGAAGATATTAGCATTAAAAGTGGAAAAAGAGAGCTTTAAAAAAAATTTGAACACTAGACTGCAATTTCTGATAACTTTGACCGTCATTTGTCAAAAGCTTTTGCACTACAAACTTTGAATTTAAAAATTTTTATGTTGAAGAATTGAAATGGAATTTTAGGAATAAATTTCAAAAGAAAAACACTTGATTTTCAATCTTTAAAAATTTGTTAAGTAGAAGTAGATTCAAGATTGGAAGAAAAACTAAATGGTTAATAGCTCTAAGATCGGATTGAAACAAAATAATTCAAACGGTGAGATTGTTCTAGAAAGTAAACTTCACCTTGTCCAACAATTTTTTTTTGTGAAAATTGTGAAAATTGCATTCAGAACTGAATGCTATAAGTTTTTTTTCAAGAAAATGCTTAGATTACCAGAA
>VACF01001694.1:0-10996 GCA_006891605.1 Pleurozium schreberi
AGAAAATTTAAAAAAAAAAAAAAAAAAACTTGTTGTTTGGTGTTGCAAGTTATTGCAGGTTCAGTTCTTCCTTGGGAATAAGCTCACAATAAGTTTAGGGCCACTTCACACTACGGCACAAGATCAAGAGTTTGTCAATTTCAGCCAAACAAATTTCAGAAACCCAAGACTTTGGCCTCTCGACCCTTCATGCTACATGGCACAATCCAAAGTCCGTCGCCCTCAAAATTGCCTACATGGCAGCCAAATGCCTACATTTTTGGCCGACCCAAACTCTGATCGAGAGTCCGTCGAATTTTGAAGAAAAAAAATTAGAAATATTATAAATTGTCAAAATCTCTACCATTATTTTGTTATTTTGTTATTTTGCTATTTTGCTATTTTGTTATTTTGTTATTTTGTTATTTTGTTATTTTGTTATTTTGTTGTTTGAACCCTAGTCTCCACTACAAAAAGCCATGAGTCTTAGCATTCAATGTACCTACTTCTCTTCAATGTCTAATGCCACCTTTTTATTCCATTTATATTCCTTCATATTCCTTGTTCAATGGTGAGGGCATGTGCTGTAATTTTTTTTCAAAGGTCATTTTTGACTTGTGTCTCATGTTTTTTTAACCTACCGCTGGAAAAAATTGCCACATGGGTAACAATTCACTAAAACATTCAGAAATTGGATGGATTTTAATATGGAGAAGAAGGATATAAATCAAAAAAATGGAGTAGGTTTGGACTTTGGGCTTGGACTTTGGCCTTTGGAGGCTTCACACTATGGCCGGCCAAAGGCTCTAATTCCTAGTTTTTATGGCTTATTTATTGCTCATTTCCTTGGACTCTCACCAAAGTTTGGCCACTCAATCCCACTACCTCTCGACTTGGACGGCCATAAGGTAGGAGGCTTGAACTCGGATCGGGCATTTTGAATGGAACATGCCTCAAAGGTACATTTTGCTTTCTTCAATTTATCAAAATGTACCAACCGTGTACATTTTAGGGGGTGGTTGCTTTTAGAGCACTATGGTGTTTTGACTTCAAAATTTCATAACTAATTCCATGAAGCTTCAAAAAACATGAAACGACTTCAGCCAGATGTCAATTCTCCTTGTCTTTCAAGGAAAATTTATTGAAAAATATTTCAAGGTGTATCACCTCCCTAGAATTCAGTTCCAACCCTTAGATGGTCCACTTATGGACCTCCTACCTCAGTGTGAAGCAGCCCTTACTTTAGTTTCCAAAAAAACAAAGAATGAACCAATTTACACCATTGATGACTGATGATTTTCAGCACAAACTTATTTATTGCTGTTCAGAGATTCAGGTGCCTTGCATCATCAAATTCGGTTCTGGCTGGATCTGCCCTCAATGCTGTACTGTACTGTACATAGTGTTGGCTAACTTACCTTAATGGAATGGGTTGTATGGACACCCCGGCCTCTTTACTGAGGAGATCATGAGGTGGCAGAAATATGTATTTCTGACATTTCTGAATGAAAATGCTGCAGGCTCTCAAGATGGAGATTGGTACTGTAATACAGTATGCCTCCGCAATCAGGATGGCATTTGCACGCAATTTAAGGTAGTTTAAATTTTCAGCAGTGGAAATCATGAAAACACTTTACTCTTCCATTGAGACCATTTTTAACACCTAAAGGACCAAGTGTCCGTTCAACGTACGCAAGAAAACTCGGGTAGGTTCCTACAAAGTCATTATTATTCGGATGTTCATGAAATTTGCACACAACGCATAACTAAGTACCCTCTTCCCGAAAATCTATTTTTTTTCTTATTGGGTGCTTGGATCGAAAGTTATGCTGCCCTGAACTTTGCGGGCAGCACTAGTGTGTCCTATGCATTTGCCACACTCAAAATCAAAGTGATAGTAAGTTTATAATTTTTTTATTCACAATAACTTTGAAATTCAATAACTTTCACACTATAGGTCCAAACGTTACAAAACAAAGTGCATGCACCCCTCCTCACCAAGGGCTTTCTGACAGTATTAAGAGCGCCATTGGAAGATGCATGGTTCGGGAGATCTCAATGAAACAAACGAAACAAATAAACAACCTATTTTTAAGGTATGGATGGTAATGGTTTTAGGTAGGGTGCAATTGTAAATGTATCCACCTTATTGTAGGTTTGTTTGCATCACCCCACAAAAGACTTGGTATTGTTTGCCCCGACCTCTTTCCTTAATTGTATACGATCAACTATAAAATGTAAATATATAATCTACAAGTTATTCCAAATGCATAACATTCAGTAGCGTGCTCTGGCAGTGCTGTGGCTTAGGATAGATGGTGTGGAATATACCAACCCAACAGCCTTCATTAGTAGATAATTGGACATGTGGAGGATGCAGAGGATGTTGGATGTGGAATATTCCACAACGTTGTTGTAGAAACCATGCTTGCTACTGAATGTTATGTGTGGGGAACTCCAAAATCCACAATGAATTTAATTCTGAAGGGCATAGAATTAATTAATATCGTGATTGTGCACCAAGAAAATCAAATAGCAATGAAGTTGGTTGTTGAGAACTTTTGGCCAAATTTGAGGTTACAGTACACAAAATAGGGAAGTTACATTGCTCCTTACTAATTTCTCAACATTTGACACTATATTAACATTTTCATTTAGTTATTTTACAAGAATGCACTACTTTTGAATTAGGTATTGTTGTAAATGGGACTCATGAATCTCCATGTGTATAAATGGAAATATTTTTGAAATATTTGTTGACTATGATGGCTTGTAAACTAACTTTCTTGATGCAAGGCAATCTCATTGTTAACCCCTTAACACCTCAATCCTTTTTTTGAATTTTTGCACATTTTTGTTTGTGTCTTTGTATGGAAACATCAATTACAAAAGTTTCATGAAATTGGTCGTTAAGGAAGATTGTCTTCTTAAGATTCAAATATGACATTGGATGAATGAAAAGTTAGTTGAACTAAACAGAGCCTGCAAGCCCTCCATTTAATCGTCCAAAAAATGGACGTTGGGGAGCTTAAGGATTAAAGACAACCTAATTTCACTATTTTGTGTGGATGAGAAATTGAGGATTTAGGATGGTGTCATGTACATGAATTCTTGTTGATTGATTCACACTTAGTGTGAATGTTCATGGCAAAGCACAATTTGAATGAGGGGGTATGTTAACCAGAACTGCATATCTTTGCTGCAATTAGTGAAGATCCACATCTATGTTAAAACTTGTACATGGACTGCAAAGACAGTATGAAAGGTGAATTCGACTCTGGACTTGGTTAACCATTAACTTAGTACCGTATATCATTGCTGAATATTAAAAAATACAAAGACTTGTAAATGCACCCACTGATTGCACCCCAATATGCAATGAATATGGTTACCTTTTTCAAAGGAGATKAATAGATGATGTCTCTCGGTATCAAAATGCATGATTTCCATGGCCACYGGTCYGTCCTTCAAGGGTTAAAGTAATGCTGTTGAAATAAAAGCATAACRCAGCTRTATTGAATTCACTAGTACTTGTAAATGATTATGCTGACTCCACACTTACAGATATTTCTATTTTATAATGTCATGATTCTCAACAGGAATGTGAGCACTAAGCACTTCTAACATTGACCCCAATCACTGCATGAAGTTCCTAAAACCAAGCAAGTTGGAAACCTTTTTAGCTCCACGCACACCTTTCATCCATTTTCAGATTGTGTTTGCATAGTTTTCGGACCTCCTACACCTGCGATCCAAAATGCCCAGGGGCAGGATGTTCCCGAATATGAGGTTCTGCCTTCCTCTCGCACTCTCTGCCCTATGCAAACCAATGGGCCCTCGCTGCGCAATGGCACTCTCCGAGGTTACTTCCACTGTGTGAGAGTTTTGTCAACTCATAGAGGCCCTAAGAAAATTCAAATCCTTTTCTTCTACGGCCGTGTTGATCAGATGGAATGGGACCCGCAGAAGCTCAAATGGAACACCAATGGCCCAAACACCCCCTTCCTGGAATACACCTCCAAGATTGGCCGCACTCTACTCAAACGAGGTCACAAAGTCCCCAATCTCCCCAATCCTGTGACCACCAAATGGTCTGGTGCCCTCCCGGAGGATTTTTCACTTAGATGGAGAACTGTATGGCCAAAGGAAAGGACAAGGAAAGAAGCCGGCCTTTTATGGTTGATTTGGCACCGCGCTATGGCAGTAAATCATTGGAGGGGAAGAATCAATGACAGGGTTGACGCTCGATGTCCAGTGTGCCCAAGGCGCTCAGAAGAGACGATTCTTCACCGATTTTGGGAGTGCACAGCTGCCCAACTTGCTTGGCAGTGGGCGACGCACATCCTGAACACCTTGATCAATGGTAGTGAAGCGCAGGGCCCCTGGAGGACTCTCTCTTGGAGGCAAGGAATATTTTCTGTCAATATCCCTCACAAATTTGACAAAGTGAAGAGGATTTGGCTTGAACTGCGCTTGGTGGTCCTCTGGTCTCTCCGGATTCAAAGGAATGATGCGATCTTCAACAATCAAAGTTGGCCAGCAATCAGAGTGCTCCAACACATTTGGAACAGGATGCTTGACTATGGCAGAGCTGAATGGGAATTTGTCCGCAAGCCGAAGAAACGCTCGATTCAAACTCAGCGGAAGCTTATGGCCATCTTTGAACAACGCAGGTGCAAGTTCGGGATCTTCGCGCTGATTGGTTCATCAAAGAACCATTGGCCATTTTGGTATTGGTGACATGCTTCTAAGCTCACATTACATGTTAATTTATTTCTTTGACAAGGTAATCATTCTTTTCTCTTCTTTGAAACACATGGACAATTCCCATTGATTACTGACAAACTTTTCTGTTGCTTGTTGGTTACTGATTTGGTTGGGTTTTTTCATTGTTTTAAATACAATTGCAACTCCATTTCTTTTCATCCTGACACCTTGGGAGGGGAACTTTGTGCATGTGACTGTGGATTTTTAGTGTAGCCTATGAGCGCTTTTTGAATACTCTACTTCCAAAACTTTGTTCCCCTATTGTAGTTTCATATTTATCGAAATCTGAATTTTTTTTGTGCATTTCTTCCTTTTCTACACATCTCTTTACAATCCTATATTCATTATTATCAACTTAACCTTCAAAGTACCCACAGACCTTAAAGTGGCGCTTTTGGGGGTACCCACCTTACTTTATTCTGGAATTGCAATGCATGTTCGTGGTTCAGTGGTCCAGTTAAGAGGGATTAACTATTTCCTGGGAAGTAGGGTATGTCAATTATAATGCACATTATGTATCCATTGGTGATATTTTAGCGTAGGCTACGCTCCATAAGTTATCACTCTGCCTTTTAATGAGACCAAGCCACCAATGATTTTCGTTACATACAACGGACAGCAACTCCAGTACCTGAAATCCTGAATGCGCTTGTGTCCAGGCAAATGCTTTTTTGACTGGAAGCTACTCTAGCGTTTGCCTGGTAATTCGTAGAACCACACACTCAGGTGATTTTCCATGCAAGCACCCGGCCTTGTGTGGCTTGCATGGAGAACTACAGCCCTTTTTCAGGTGGCAAATTTATGGACAGATTATAAAGGTCTGACTCATTTTGATTGTTGGAAATGTTTAAATTTGGATGGTTGTTTAATGAGTGCTTTTGTTTTCATCCACATTTCCCTTACAAATTCTTGCAAGTAAAATGTGTTTTTCTGGGCATTTTGGTCAATTGCTAGGGTTTGCGTTTTTGCCTTTTGAAAATTACAATTTGGGATGCATGTTGTCGATAGAAATCCATGTATGTAACTTGCATGCGTTGGCGAAGTTTGAATGCACTTCTTTAGTGCTTTGGCCTCATAACTGAAATTCAACTTCTGTGATCATTGAAGGCCACTAGTATAGTAAAGTAGTTACAAGTATACCCTGTCTTTTGAGTGGATACTAGAAAGTTCCTGCATCTTTGATATATTGCTTAGTCTCTCCCCTCATTTGGGAAGTGTGTCCTGTCTTTTGGGTGGATAGTTTACATATTCCTGTATTTTGAACACATAGATATTGAGGCAGAGGTATCATAGGCCTCACTATGCGTTCAAAATAATTTTGAGTTTTTAATTTTAATTTTTTCATACCCCTCCCCCCTATTTCTCCCATCTTATAATTTTTAGAAACCACTTTGAGTGCATCAATATGCGACACTTCATCCCGTATCCCGTATCTGTATCCCGTATCCCGTATCCGTATTCAATATACATACTCAATATTGTACGTATTCATTATCCGTATTCAATATATATACTCAATTCTATATGTATTTAGAATTCGTATCTAGTATTGTATGTATTTTGTATCCGTATTTTGTATTTATACCACATCCGTATCTAATATTCACTATGTATTTGTATACAATATTGTATCCATATGTAGTATTCGTTTTGTATCTGTATCCATATTTATATTTGGACAACTCAAATTAAATCTCACAAGATCAATGGTTTGTGATTTTTTTAGAATCAACGGCGATTTCAAAGGTAAGCGGGTTTTTCTTAAAAACAATCAAGAGCCTGTATATTTTTTGAGAGACGGAGGGGGGCAACTAATGCAAACAAGGGTGTACCTCTCTTTTGGACGGATAGTATAGAAGTGAGGTTTTCAGACAATTAGTATTTCATCCCCCCATTGGGCTTGTTTAACCTTCCATTAGGGCTTGTTTGAATCCCCCATCTTATATCTTGCAGAAGCAATGTGTCAATCAATCAATATGGGTTATATGGAGCTTCATATATATTCCGTACATTTTTCTCTGTGTATTTCATCTATATTTTGTGTGCGTATTTGTATTCCATACCTGACTTTTGTATCCATGTCTTTATCTGGAGTATCAGATGTTGTACTCTGTCTTTTGAGTGAATAGTGAGGTATTGCCACTTTGCAATTGTTTCRACACATGAAGGATTGAAGTTGTTGTTGTGTAAGAGCAATGTCCAAAAAATCTTTGTGTAGGGCAAAMAGATAGAGTTTTAAAAAAAAATCTTTTTTCCCCTTCCCACCTTATATTGCTATAATATATAAGAATATAGATTCAAGTTTAATATTTTCATATGCTAGCCTTTAAACCAAACATGGATTCCCCAAAAAACTCAAGCAATCCATTTTTAACTTGGGCCAAAAATTTGTCTTAGACCTTGCCCTTTCTCTTCCATGTGTGATGAAAATTTTGCTCCAATGTAAATAACCTTGTCTGCATTGTCCCTCATCCATCAAAAATTAATGACAATCTCCCCTAGAACTCCTTGTTGGCAAATCCAATTGTAAGAAAATTTGTTGGAGTGGCAAGGTACTCCTTGTCTCTACATCTCAAAACAAATCAAAAAAATATAGTGTACATTTTTATTTTTAGTAAGCTACCTAAAATTTCTATGTTGCCAAAATACTTTGTTTTGTCCTTCAAAAGATAGCATATGAAGATGCCTACTTCAACTAGTAGACAACCCACATCACCAAAATGATACAAAAAATTATGAAGAAACATTTCTTGTAGAGGTTTAAAGTACTTGTTTTTATTACAGTCACCTTAGAATAAGCACACAAATGCTACTTTTGACTTTGAGTAACTTTGAAAATATGGAGTTGAAATTTTCTAAACCACATATACGTCATTTAAAGCCTTATATATTAAAACCAGACATTCTACACATTTTGAGTCTTCAACCCTAAAATAGTTATAGTGATTTATTGTCGAGTGACTTGTCGAGTGACAATAAGATGAGATTGTAACCTTTGGGCAATGAAGGGTTTTTACATATTTGTATATATTACAGTCTCAAATTATCAATTAGTCTCAAACTTGAATTGTTGTAACAGTTTATCTTTGAGTCAACAATAAAATTGAGACTACACATTGTCCAAATAATACACTGTGTTGAGGGCCTCAAATACACTACATGTTGGAGAAAAATTCCTACTAGAAATTCATTAGAAATTTAAAATTGTAGAGTAGATTTTAAAAACCCATAAATTGATCGGGGTTATTCATGTTAGGCCCTCTAACCTCATATTTGTTTTGGTGACCAACTTTGTAGTACTACTACTACTACTATTACTTTTAGTTTTTATGTCTCTAGCAATTTGCATGTAATAATCTTTCAATGATTTTTTTAGGAGGGCTTTGATTTGGATTTATGGCAAGCAAAGGTGGATTTTCCATTCAAACTACAAAACACGACTATATAAGATGGTAGGATTGCCCTTACCCCTAAATGTCCAAGGCACCATATTTGGGTGTCAACCAAACTTTGAATTTAATATAAACTCTTATCATATAATCTTTCAATCCATAAATGCCACAATTGTCCATTTTTTTCTTGTGTGATCCATAGTATGTCTACTAGTTTAAATTCTCAAGGTTACAATTTTTAGAAAAATTGGTAAAGTTTATCGAAACTTGGGTTTTTTTAATTTAAGTTTTGAGTACATTGTAAAAAGCTCAAAAAAGGCCTTGGGCATTTAGGAGTTAAGACATATGGAGTTGTTATGTTGAGTCCTCATGAGTCCCTTTTTGAGTTGTACTTTGATTGCATTTTCCATTGAATGACAAGTTTCCTCAAACCGCTTCAAGAATCCAGTGACCCAACAATCAACATTCTCCATCCATTCCTCATGGTGAAATTTGACTTGTCTCGCTACAATACCCAAGTGTTGTCCAACCCGACCTTGTTGTTCCTTCACCTTTTGTTTTAGTTTCCTCATGCCCATATTCACTCGCAACYGCTTCTCCTTCGCAAAGCTGACGCCAAGGTCTTTCCGAGTGTAGCCACGTGCCAAATTCCGCATCAAATATTGATTATAATCCTTAATGATGCGCATGATGAGATCAGATGTTGAAACTCCATTGGTTCGCTCCGTTTCTCTAAACCGTCCCACTTTCTTGACAAAATCATACACATCCGCACTTCCCTGACCAGTTGTGTCCGCATAAGGAAGGGCGTTGTGTGCGACATAGTCGATATGGTGCTTGTCAAGGAACTCTTGATTAATCACCCACGGTGCATCGGGTATCACCTCATCCACCCACTTGCAATGCCATAGAGATTCATAGCGCTCTGCCTCATTCATGACCGTTTTACCCTTCAATTTATGCGTAAGCGCATCATTACAACATCCAACCATAAGATATGTGTTGGGAAACAACTTCTTGGCTTGTTCAAAAGAGCGCGCATGGCCCAAATGGAAGAGATCATAAATCCCATCTGCATAGACACGCACGGGCCTTGGAGAACTCTTGGGGGACTTGGAAGAGGCTTGGAAGGCCAATGTTGACTCCTCTTGGAATTCTTGATCTTCGTTCAACATCTTGTCTTCGTTGCCTTTATGGAAGACAATATTGGGATCCAATTCTAAACGGTCTTGGCTGATCACACGTTTCTAAGGCTTGCGCATCATGATGTGGTGCAAGTAACAAAACTAGAGATAAAGATAGAGTGCAAAGTATTAAAAAGATACCTTTCCCACTACAATGGGTAATAACAACAATGAGTTATTGTGGCTCTTGCAAATAGGATTGCTAATAAAGTGTCAATAGTTTAGATTTTGGTCCCTTGTTATTGATTTCTTTGTCTTGATTGTAACTTAGTTCATGATAGTTTTAACAAAGATACATAGATTAAATGTCCCTTGGAGTGGCTTTTCAAATTGAATCATGGAATTTCAAATAAAGAACCTTTTCATTCATGCCAATCATTCCCTATGATTGACGTTGTTCTCTCTTTATGATAGTTTGACAAGATTAAAAGCAACTAGGATTATTGATCCCTTTAAATATTTGAAAATTGAAGCTCAAAGTAAAAATAAAGTAAAAGCATAGTCAAATTTAAAAAGGCATAGATGAAGCTTAAAGTAAATTAAAGTAAAAGCATAGTCAAGCAACAAAGGCATAGATGGAGTTACTAAAAATAAAAGCTAAAGTGCAATTTTTGAAATCTTCTGATCTTTTAGATTTTCTAATTTAAGCTAAAATATCTACTAATTTTTTTCTTAATACAAATATTCTTCAAAGTTTAGACTATCCGATTTTTATAAAAAGAGTAATCTTTTACATGCTTGTGCCTATTATGTACAATTTTCAGAAAGTTAAAATATTAAAATTCCTAATGCAAGAAAGTAGTGATTTTTATGGGCCCCGTCAGGGGACGCTTATGCTCCCAACAAGGGGAACGTGACGGGGGAACTTCGTTCTCTAGGGCCCACACGTCTTGTTACACAAAAAAAAATCAATGCAGAATAAACACTTTACCAAATAATCAACAAAACAAATATTATTATCTTCAAAATTATGTAGAAAGAAGCCTACTTTGTGAATGTAAATACCATAGGAATTTTTTATTTAAGGCTAGTATATGAAGAGCATAATCTTAATAATATAACATCTTTTAAAAGATTCAATTTGAGTTCAAAATAGCATTATAAAACCTTGAAGTTTAATAAATTTATATCTAATTGAAGCACACTATTATTTTTTGAATTGTTTTTTTAAGGAAAATTAATACATTTAAAAAAAATAAAAATAGTTCCATATGCCTATTATGAATTTCCTTTGGATTGTATCACTACTSAAAAGTGATGTTTGGATTTCATCTCAATTTGTTTTGGTCAAATAGATTTAAGTATAAAAGAAATGGCATACTCCGTACTATTCAAGTTCAATCAATGCTCCTAGTAGTATGAATACTACCTTGTACTAATTTGGAAATTTGTGAGGGGTACTTATATGGAAATTCACAATATTCATACTACTAAAATCATAGCTCCCTCTTTAATATCACAAATGCTACCATTAATACTTGGGTCTTGTGTTTGCTATGCCACACATTCATTGTATCTTATATTAGAAAATTTTGATATATTTGAATAGAATGCATGATAATGATTTCAGTAAGTCTTTAAAATAATTATTTCAAATATTTTGTAAGAATATTTTCAATCATGCATACATAGAAATTGTATTTTCACACAATGTGATATTACAGAAATAGAGTA
>VACF01001695.1:0-22610 GCA_006891605.1 Pleurozium schreberi
ATTGGCCAATCATTTGGATCATTTCTTGTGGGTTTTTTTCTGTTTCTGTAGGGTTCGTGGTGTCTGTGTTGGAGTGAATTGTGGTCGTCTCGTATATTGACATTTAGGGTTCCTGTTGGATTTGCTGTGTTTAAGGATGCTTTGTCAACTGGTGGTGTGCTGAGGTTTCGGATGCTCTGAGACGTCATTGTTAGTGATGCATGGGTAAGCCTTTTGGTCTCGACTGCAATTTGAATGGCACTACGTGCTTAGGAAGAACCGTTTTCGCACAAATCTCTTTTCCGAAGGTGCACTTGCCCTTGTTTTCCGCTCGTGTATGTGCGTTCGGAATCTACAACTCGTAAACGCCACTTGAGATCTCCATTTTGTGTCCCCCGTCTAAATTTTGAACAATTTCTGGAAGCAAATGAGGTGTGTGGAAAACTGTTGGAAATTGCGAGCCCAGTGAGACGGAATTTCATTGGATGYAATGGGTATTTTATAGCATTCTTGAAGGGATCTCGTACCACCTCGGTCCCGTATGCTAATTCAAGGTATCGAAGATGCTCCGACCCTGTGACATTTTGACACGCATCCTCTTGCTCGTTTAGTTCAAGAATTTTGGAGAAGGAATCTCCTAGGGCCGATCAGTCCAATAGCTTCTGGATTGACRCATGTGAGGAAGCWGAAGTAGGATGCTCTTGCACACCTTTCTTATACATATTGATTGAATYCAAASCATTGACATTTGTTAGATTAATAGGACGTTGGTCATTCATAGRAAAACTTACGAATGTTATGTCAGGATTGGAGGTYTATCCGCAGATTATCATGTGACTTAAAACACTGATTAGGGATCCATCTCGTGTGATGTATGTCTCTTGATCTTYGACACATGCTTCGTTTTGACTGATGAACTTTGATTAATGAACTTTGCTGTCTTCTTCTGCGCCTGTTCATAGGGGATGGCTGTTGTAATTTATGAKGGCAAGCATCTTGATTTCAGATGCCAAAGGAYTCCAATTCCACMTCTTCGTCGKTACTGGTGGGCRTCTTGTGGACGTTTCTTAAGAGTAATGTTGTTCTTGAATGCAGGTAACGTAATTGGTGCATGTCGTAGRGATAACCAGGTAACGGATGTGCTATTGGATGGACTCCGTGCTTAACCGAATAGGAAGAAGATAACTAKTCAATTAYTGTGCTGCAATTTGGGMCTGGAGTTGACCGRAGGGGCAAGAGGGTTCGAATATGGGCAGATTATACTTGATACAGCTGGATGGCCGTGTGTATAGTTGCAAATTCTGCCGTAGTCATCTGGCTCAAGGCGATGAGCTCGTCTCSAGGGTAAATTTTCTAATTTTTAGTATTTTAATTTGAAAAACAAAAAGAAATCGAAGCAGTTACAGYTTCTATATGTATAGGGTYGGTTTYAACTTYAGAAGCTTCCTGGCGSATTTMTTTCGCGTCTTTTGWGTYGTTATGAGGGCATTGAATCTATTTTTGTGTTTCTATATATGTCTGTTATAGTGACTGGTAACAATAGGSACTGATTGAACARGCATCRGTTCAATTTCTAACAGACCCTCTTGGTTTGCTTGCATGTGCAGTCATTCCACTGTCGACATGGGAAGGCATACCTATTCAATACAGTGTAATTTTCCCAGCCCGACTGGGTGTCTTGCCTCGCTTTTTKTCTGTCACTGCAGGTTTCAAATTGGACCCTTTCTAAGATTGCTGATTGACATGCCGACCTTTAGCCGATGTATGAGGGAAAGAAATGCTGAAAGTATTAACCCTACAGGGCCCAGCATTCGTGGTTTTAATRKAACCAWATCATGAACTTGTTMAATTATTTCAGRTGGGGTCAAATTTGGATATCRCTAGTCAGTGAAACAATACGGCACGTGTTAGTAAAAATAGTCATTGAAGCAAGAAGAGTCCCAACATGATGCCGTCAAAAATGACAGAAAAACTTGGGCTCCTGGTCTTTGGGAGTTAAGCCAAGCTATAAGCCAAGTCCMGYCAATTMTGASRYAAATWGGCMCTTCYAGTTGAATATATCACAAAAYCAATGTCGTTTTGGGACTTGCTCTTTAGAGAAGGCTTCTGAATCTCCTGGTCGTTCTTGAATATCCAGGGTGAATGTCTCACTGGGRCCGCAGGAAGATCGTCTGATGACAACCGGCAAGCACACCGTGGCTGACATCTGCTGCAACTCTTGCCAGCAGGTTGTGGGCTGGAAATATGTAAGTATATCTTATCCTCATTCCTAACCTCTCTGCTTCCCCAATCATTTTATTTTGATTTTTGTGGATTTCAATGAGTTTCTTTCTTGATAGAAATATGATATGCGCTTGCCCGATCGAATTTGTCATGGAACTTTTAGAATTTTCCGCTTGACTAGTACCTTATGAAACATCACAGACAATTCATTGCCGTGACTCCACAATCGCAGACGTCCATAAGCTTATGTTGCTCCAGCTTGCTGCAAGTGAAATTGTATATTGTTCCTTTCTGAGTTCATTGATGTGTATTGTTTGAACAGGAATCGGCTTTTGAGAAAAGTCAGAAGTACAAAGAGGGAAAGTTTATACTCGAACGGTATGTCGTCTTTTAGCACCGAAATTTAGTGATTGATTGTTCGAAACTGATCTTTGCATGTAGGTGTGGTACTATGTCACTGGTTCATTTCTTTTATGGACTTGTAATGGCAATCGAGTTCTCATTCAATCCAAAATAATTTTTCTGGGTAGTATCTTCTACGCTTCTGAAGTGCTTGGTTTGTCCGTTCTTGCAATGCAATTCTGGTAGCCTTGGGTGGCCAAGATTAACATTACTAGAGGCCATAATGCAGAGGGCAATTCTACTTGCAATTAATGTCTAATCCTTTGAATTATGAGATCCTGAAGATCATGTTATGTTTGACGATGTTCCAGGGCTAAGATGATTGACGGGGACGGGGCGATTGCCCCGCAGCTCTCTGTTCCTCATGGACTTTGGAGGACTGGGTGCGTGAAGGAGAAGGCAGGTTGACATTGGAGGAAGCCACCATGTCCGCGGTTCTGTAATCCCACGGTAAAATATGCCATACAGGCGACTGTTACTCGTTATCCGCATCACTGTCGACTTCGTGGGAATCCAGATAGAAGCTCGCCCCGTCCCCGTCAATCATCTTAGCCCTGGATCACCGTCAAACATAACATGAGCTTTAGGACATTATGCTTGAATTTTCTAGATTAGGCATGAAGGATCAGACATTGGTTGCAAGTTAAAAATGACACTTACACTACGTCCAGTAATGTATCTCTTGGCCACGGCKACCGAAATTACATTGCAAGATCGGACAAACCAAGCAGCTAAGCAGCACAGCAGTGATGCAATGCAAACTGTTGTTCATAAAATGACCTCCATGGCCGCTACCAAGTCAATGAACACGCTTTTCACACAACTACATGCAACGCTCAGTTCAAAACAATCCAGAATTGTATTTCGGTGACAAAAGACGACATACCGTTCAAGAATAAACTTTCCCTCTTTGTACTTCTGACTTTTTTCAAAAGCCAATTCCTGCTCAAACATCCACATCAATGGACTCAGAATAAAAGGCAAAGTAAAACAACATCCATAAGTAACCAGGCCGGGAAAGCTCCTAAAAAGGTTCCATCAAATAAGGAACAGACTGAAATCTCAATAGAATAATCAAGTTCGCAGCACCAAGGTTGTGAATGAGGATAAGAGATACTCACATATTTCCAGCCCACAACCTGCTGGCAAGAGTTGCAGTAGATGTCAGCCACGGTGTGCTTGCCGGTTGTCATCAGACGATCTTCCTGCGGCCCCAGTGAGACATTCACCCTGGATATTCAAGAACGACAAGGAGGAGACTCAGAAGCCTATTCTAATGGGCAAGTCCAGAAACGACTCCAAGAGACAATGGCAACATCCGCATTGYCATTGTGAGATATTGAACTGAAAGGGCCTATTCGCGTCAGAATTAGCTGGACTTGGCTTAGCTTGGCTTAACTCCCCAAAACCAGGAGGCCAGAATTGGACATCAAGCTTTTCTGGCAGTTTTGACAAGACACCATGTAGGGACTCTTGTTGGTTCAATTATGTACTTTTTGACCAACAGATGCAGTGATCATTCACCGACTATAGCGATATCCAAGTTTGGCCCCCTCTGAATTGGTATTTAATTATACAATCAATACAATGGGTCAATTTAAAACCACGAATGCTGGGTCCTGAACGGGTTATTACATGCAGCATAACTTCACCTGGTATGTTGGGTAAGGGTCGGCATGTCAATGGGCATTCTTAGAAAAGGTCAAGGAACCTCAATCCACAAATACAACAAGCGAGACAAGACACCCAGTCTGGCTGGGGAAATTACACTGTATTGAATAGGTACGCCTTCCCATGTCGGCAGTGGAATGCCTACACATGCGAGCAAACCGAGGGGGCTTGTTAGAAATTGACCAGATGCCAGTTTAATCAGTCATTAGTTACACACATAGAAACAGTCACTGCAATCGAGTTACAATTCAATTCTTTTCATTACTTTTAAACTGTAAAACTAAACATCAGAAAACTGCAGCATTACCCTGGAGACGAGCTCATCGGATTGTGCCAGATGACTACGGCAGTATTTGCAACTATACACACGGCCATCCAGCTGTATCAAGTATAATCTGCCCATACTTCAACTCTTTTGCTCCTCCGGTCAACTCCAGTCCCAAATTGCAGCGCAATTGTTTTATTGTTATCTTCTTGGTAATCGGTTCAATAAGGAGCACATCCAAGAGCCCATGCGTCACCTTGCCATCTGTACGACATGCACTGATTATGGTACCTGCATTCACGAACACTATTTTTAAGACACTTCCACAAGATGCACAGCAGCAGCATAGCATACCATCGCAAGTTCGTTTCTCCGAAGAGGTGGAAATGGAATTCTTTGGCATCTGAAATCAAAATACTTTCCCTCATATAATACAACCGCCATTCCCTACGAGCAGCAGCAGAAAAAAGAAGACAACATACATAGCAAAGTTCATCAATCAAACAAGCAAGTGTCAAAGATGAAGAGAAATCCATCACACGATATGGATCCCTAATCCGTGGTCTCAGTCGTACGAATGATATATCAGGATTGGAGAGTTATTTAAAGAATATCGTAAGTTGCCCAACCGATTGTCAATTGGAGAACAGTACATAATTTGGATTCAATCAATATGTCTGAGAAAGGTGTGCAAGAGCATTCAACTTCTGTTTGCTCACATGTGTCAATCCACAAGCTATTGGAATGATCGGCCTTAGGGGATTCCTTCTCCAAAACTCTTGAACTAAGCATGCAAGACGATGTGTGTCAAAATGTCACAGGATCGGAGCATCTTGACTGCCTTGACTTAGCAGATCGGCCCAAGGTGCTTCGAGATCCTTTCAAGAATATGTTATAGAATATGCACTGCGTCAAATGAAACGCCGACTGACTGGGTCCTCATTTCCGACCGTTTCCCATTTCTCATTCGCTTCCAGAAATTGAACAAACTTAGACGGAGGACACAAAAATGCAGTAAACGAAGCAAATACGAGTGGTTTATCTGAACGCACATACACGAAGCGGGACTCAAGGGCCAGGACACCTTGAGAAAAAGGTAGTCGAGAGAAAACGGAATTTTCTAACCACCTGGTGCCATTCGAATTGCATTCGATAGCATTAGGATTGCCAGTCTCCCGCGAGGACAATTGAGATGGTATCATAGCATCCGAAACCTCAGCACACCATCAATTGACAAAGCATCCTCGACACAGCAAATCCAACAGGGACCCTGAATAGCACCACCCTCAACGAACGCAATTGAACCCACACAGGCAGCAACATAAAAGAATCGACGACCCTACAGAAAAAAAGACAAAGAAGAAAACACGAAAGATGACCGAAATAATGACCAATTCAGTCCCCAAACGCCATAGCCTCGCAGTAATCGACAACCACACGGTGAACCAACCCTAAAACACAGAAAACCACGGTAGGAAAAAAAGAAATAAAAGCAAGACGAGCAACAAGTGAGAGAAATGGAAAGACAGACGCAATGAGCCTCACCGGATGGCGGTAGTGGCAGCAGCAGCAGCAGAAGCAGGAGGAGGACAACAAGGGAAATCAGTCTCTCTTCTCCAATTGCAGCAGCAGCGTCACCACCACCATTCCTGCAACACAAGCAAGCCCACGCAAACAAGCAAAAGCAATGGCAATGGTGGAAATGGCGAGACCACCTGTGAGAGAGAGAGAGAGGGCTGTGTGTGTGTTCTTTCATCCATCCATCCATGCCTTGGAGGAAAAGAAAACGCATTCATCCATGGGATGGATGAGGTTTGGAGATGAGAGATCCGTCATCATATGTTGAACACATGGGAGACGTGCGTCTGATCACGTTCTAATTCCGGGCCTTCAGGGATTGACTGGCCACTCACTTGTGGTCTTGTGGAGTTGGGGGTTGCAGGCGAAGAAAGGGGGGCTGCTCTTTTTAGTTGATTGATGACCTCTATTTGGACAAGACATTTCTGTCTTTTGTTCACTCATTTAGGGCCTCCTGTCATGTACATTGGTCCGGTGGAAAAAGCACTAAAAGACAAGAAGTGACCACTGATTGTCTTGCCGGACTCGGTGAGCGGAGAAGTCGGGTTGCAAGTTTCACCGATATCGGTGAACAAGCCCATTGGTGGAGAGTGGTGAACATTGGTCAATTTGAAGGGAATCCACTACGTGTGCCATTTTTAGTCGCTCTCTCCCCACCCAACCGGTCCACATAGCAGGACAATTTTGAAATTGTCACTGTAGCTTCCCGCAGAAAGTGCACCGGCCCGACTCACATGGCAGGAGGCCCTTAGGGCCTTCTGTCATGTGAGTTGGGCGGGCAAAAGTTCCCCAGGGAAGTTACAGTGTCAAACAAGAAATTGTAGTGCTATGTGGACCGGGTGGGTGGGGAGGGATCGAGTAAGAATCCCACACCTAGTGATTCCCTTCAAGTTGATCAATCTCCATCAATGGGCTTGTTCACCGATATCAGTGAAGCTTGCAACCCGACTTCTCTGCTCGCCAAGGTTGGCAAGACAATTGGTGTTCACTTCTTGTCTTCTAGTGCTTTTTTCACCGGCCCATTGTACATGGCAAAAGGCCTTTAAAGACTCCTACCATATGAGTCGGTTGGACAAAAGTTCTCTAGGAAAACTACAGTGTCAAATAAGAAATTGTAGTGCTATGTGGACTGGGTGGGTGGGGACTGGGGAGAGATTTGAGTAAAAATCTCACCCCTAGTGATTCCCTTTAAGTTGACCAATCTCCACCAATCTCCACCAATGGGTTTGTCCACCGATATCAGTGAACCTTGAAATCCCAATTCTTTGCTCACTGAGGCCAGTAAGACAGTTGATGCTTACTTAATGTTTTCTAGTGTTTTTTGTACCAGCCAGACTCACATGGTAGGAGGCCTCCAATCTCTATGGTCCTCAAGCCATTTTTTTTGCCATTTCAATCTTAATCTAGCTAATGTTTTTGTTTTGTTTTCTTGTTGGTAGAAAAATGTGCATTTTGTATGACTTTGGGTGAATTTTTTTTGATAGAATAAGCCTTATATATGTGAATAGTCATTTATGAAATCATGTACTACTTGTAATTATCATTCAAATATTGGTTGAATATGTATTTGGGATTTGGAAATTTGATCAAATTTTCAATCTTGTGCCAAAATGAACAATCTATTGCAAAATTCACCATTGAAATAGATTTTAATCTTGCTATTATTACATAGTTAAGAATCCACATTTATTACACTTGAACATAAAACTTTCACAATGTTTAAAATGACTTGTAAGTTGATTAGTTTCTCAAGGGGGGCACTAATATTTTTCTTTGAGCAATATAACGCTCGTGTCAAATCATATCAGCATGTAGATGTTACTAGCTCTCTCCAGATATTCTCCAATGCTATGATTGCACAAAGGTTCTTAGGCACTTCAATCAATAGCAAATATTTTAGGAACCACATGAGATCAATTATATATAGGATATATTTAAATGTTGTAGCTAATAATTTGAGAAATATTCAAGTTACTATAGCATCACTTCTTTAAAGTATATTAAATTGCAACTACTATATAATACATTATAATGATCCAAAGTACATAATTTGTAAATCTACACAGAGGATAGTCTAAAATGAAGAGGAGGAATTTGCATGAATAGCTTCTATTTTCCATATGCAAATTGACAAAATAATGAACATCTCACTTTCAAAAGTGTATATGTGTAGTTAGTTTTTTTGTTCATTTTCAAATAAGAGCTATCATTTAACTATATTCTAAATCCTAAACTTTGAAATCAATCTATTTGCTAGTACATTCTGTAAGATTTTGGAGCCCTAGACCACTGCATTTGCAAATGCATAATTCAAGCTTAGCCAGTATAATGATACTTGTGGGTTTTTCAATGCCCGTGGTTTTTCTTCTATTGTGCATGTATGATTTGTTTTATGAATTGTTTGGTACGTGACATCTGCATATGTGTTGTTTATGTAGGTTGTGTTCAACAATAATTAGATTAACTTATTGTACTAATCAGCCCTAAAAACGCATATAAATTTTTGAATTACAAGAGAGTCATGTTTGAATGCCTCAAATTTTAGTTTTAATTACTATAGGATGTAGGAAAATAGGCAAAAAATAGAAGTAGAAAAAGGAACATATCTATTCTCAAATAATAGCTAAATATCCCCCATAATAAAAACCTTGATGCAAGTATAAATTGATTGTGAGGTATAATAAAGTATRTAGGCAAGGGCTCTATTATTCAAAAGTAAAAATTGTTGGAGGACACTAGTGATAGTGTTAGAAAACTTGGTAAGAACAACTATAGGGTAACAAAAAAATTTAGACCCCCAAAATATTAAACTATCAAAAATAAATAGGATTAAATAATTTATTGTAAAATCATGATTAGAATAGTTTCCAAATATTTCAAAAATTCAAAGGCTCTTTTTTTAGTATTTCAAATAGCCCCCTCAAAAGACCTTTTGCTTGCAAGTATTTTCTTACTTCAAGAAAATTGACCCTCTCAAGACAAATTACCAAWTCTCAAAAAACAATTGATTAAAATAAAATAATCCTAAAAAATTCTACAATAAGCAAATTTATCTAATCAATCGAAAGAAAAAGAATTATATAGTAATATAGAAATGAGATTTGTAGCGCAAAGAGGATAACACAATAGAGAAGAAGGATGAGTTTACTTTATTATATTTTTCAACCATAGACAAATTTATATGTTGAAAATTTTGGCATTGCAACTTTGAATATAGAATCAATTGTTGCTACATTTCAACCTTTCATTGTAGTAAAGTAATTGAAAATTCTCATGAAAATTCTCAACAAATTAATAGATGTTAGTTTATATTTACAAAAAAATTCAATAGAAAAGCAAGGTAAACATGCTTGTTGATTACAATGCCCCTCATCTAGACCTCCATATTTCTTAAAAAATACTATCAATGTAGTGAAAAGCATGGAAATCCAACTATGTAAAAATTATATTAAAACCCAATCACAATGTAGAACTTAGAAACTTGTAGGGACAAAAATTAGCAATTGGTTGCAAGGCCGATTATTGCAAATTTGGCATATCTTCAAAAAACTGAAAAGCTCAGAGACGCTGTTGTGTGGGACCTATCAAGAAAAATGATTGCAATATAGGTCAAAAAGCTAGTGGTAGTGAACTAGACCAAGAATAAATYGCACAATTTTATAAGCCAACCGATGCAGAGAGAATTCAAATGTTCCATAAAGATGGACGAGATACAACAATTTATGTAGGATATGTATTACAATATGATGTAGCTCAAATTGAAGCAATTGTTAATGGATTGCTTTAATCCCTTAAAGACAAGATCTATTGCCAATTGGCCAAACATCATGTCTAAGCTGAATGTAGCCTATTAGATTTTGCTCAAATATCAATCCCATATTTTTATTACTTGAAACTATGAACTGTAGGCTGCTATGAGAAATTTCAATTGGTTTCAAGTAAAATTGTAACAATTATCATTTTTGTAGCAAGGACTAAAAATAAATAAATAAATAAAATAGTAAAAAAATACAAACTATTTGAAATTTTATCAAGAAATACAAGTAGCAATGAAGTTTAGTGTGAAAATCCTTTAATTGGTTATTTATTATATTTTACACCCAAAACAACCACAGCACAAATCTTGCAGTCAAATTTGGTTATCAACCAATATATCCTTTTATTTAATTCATGTATAAAACTTTAATAATTTTTGCTTGTGGGAAAATATTTTTTCTATTTATGCTATTTTTTTCAAAAATTTTGATGAAAAAATCATATTATTGTGATTTTTTAAAGTTAAAGGTAGAAATAAAATTATATCAATTACTCCCTCCATCCCAAAATGGTCTTTGTTTCTGACAAAATGTTCCGTTTTGAGGTAAAAATAAAATATAATGTTCTCCTATTATTATCCAAATTTGAGCTTTGATTCCATTATCAAATTGAAGTTGTAGAGACTGGTTTGAAATGTAGGTTTTGAGGGTCTTTTGGGAGGAGCTCTTGCCACCCAATTGTTTCTTCAATTCCCTTGCTATGGGTATTGAAACATTGAATTGAAAAAAATCTTGGATGAAATTGCCAAATTGTGGATGAAAACAAAATTATGGACATATAAACACATATTACCTAAACCCCTTTAGGATGTTGGCCAGCAAACTACGTTGTGGATACATTACAAGTTCTCTGTACAATCTAGATTTTGGGCATGAAAAATTGGTTTGCTAGGGCCAGAAAATTAGATGGGACAGAGGTATGTACATAGCTTGCTCTATAATTTTTTTAAGTTAATTACACCTTACTGAAATATACAGAAAAAATCAGTGCATTCGCTGAGAGTACATAGAATACGCTCTTTGACTAGGCATAGTTTTTACCCTTTTATTCTTTTATTTTATTTTTTAATCTCATAATTTGCTCCACAACATTGCTCCACAATATGTATTTATAATTTCATGTTTTGCCCAATATGTAAGGGAACCATCACAAAAATGTGAAATACTACAAACCAAGGCACCAAGGCCCAGGCATGGTCGCCACATCCTACAGGGGTTAATGTAATATTTTCTATCCAATGTGTGGATGAATGTTGAAATTTAAAGCACTACTATGACATTTTAGATCGCACACTTTGGCACTTCATAAAAAATGAAAAAAAAAGTCCCGGAACAGAGAGAACTAGACTAAGGGTACCACTTCAAGCAAACCACTAAAATAATGCTAATTCAATGAAAAGACAGAAAGTTCACAAAGACTTGCTAGTAATTCTCTAGAATTAAGAACTTAATGAACACCGCAAAGCATAGTTAGAGCCAGACGATGTTTGCGAAAAACCTCTGCAAAACATTTGACTGCCTACCAGAGCATATCACAAAATCAAATCACAGTGATCTACATGAACATGAATAATACAAATCAGATCGTTCCTCAAGATTCACCAGACGTATTAACATCGGATTTTCAGAGTGACAAATACAAGGTCGATTAGTCCATCAGAAATTATGCAGAATATAAGCTATACCTGGTACATTGCGACTTGATTGATCGAATTGCCTGGACGACTCAGCGGATGCTGATGGCACAGAATTCGTGGCTGCTGGAACAGATATGTCATTTGGAGGATTAGAAGTCGGTCGAACAATAAACTGATGCTGAAATCTTGAAACCAAATCGGCATGATTGCTAGAAAGAGGGTGACCAGCACCACGAGAACGAACAGGAACCACTCGTACAGCTCCATTCTCATCAAATGTCATAAAGGCACCTTGCATTCCAGTCGGGCCAGAAGAAACACTGCCAGGAACTGGATTTGATCCGTCAACAGGCTCATTACTGGTACGATTTGGACGGGCAGGTCCACCTGCATCATTTGSTGATGCACTGCCGTGTGATGCATTCCTAGGGTCTGCTCGCTCTAGGAGTTGCCGCACGGTAAAGCCAGCACCGCCAGCTGGTATGCGAACACGATTTTGGAGTGAGAATTGCCTAGAAGGAGAAAGAAGGGGAATAGAGCGAAATACATAACCCAAGGAGATTGTATGGACATGAACGTGAAAACGACAATGCACTCCAAGTACACCAGGTGATCGACCAAACGTACCAGGAGTCGATGGTAGAGCTGTTCCAATAGATAGACCACCTCCTGATTGTAGTGGCAAAGCCTGCAAATAGAAGGCACTAGTCAGAAAAAACTGACGACAAAGACAAAGGGCAGCCTGAATACGCATGTTCGTGTAGCAGACATTATACCCCACGCAGACCAGGATAAATCTCGCTTTCCAGGACATTGGACATGGTCCACACAKTAAATTATAACTAATACCAATGAAACCTAAACACTCCAAAAGCATRTTTATAGTGTGCATCACAATGATCACATCAAAACTGTAAAACTYTCTTTCTTAGACCTTTCCTTCATATACAATGCCAAAAGAAGAAGCATTTAGCAGTCGGAAAATGTTAAATTAACAGCAGACGAAACCACAAAAGTAGTGTTCGTGCATCCAAGATACTTCGATGTCTGTGGGAACAATTGTTGCTCAGTTTAACTGATATATCCTGAATGGTAACAGCAGCCGGTAAAAGAGCTAACCTGAACCATCATTGGGTTTGGCCCTGTAGGTGAAATGAAGATAGCCGGCCCTGAATTGACTACAGACTCGCTCTGCAACATAATCACAGAAGAAGAGCCGTTTACAATACGAGGAGGACAATTCGTCATACCGCCTCATATGTCACTATGCAAAATAAAGATAGGATGTTTGGATGAGAAAATAGAGTATGAATCCAAAATCTTACAGGAGATTGACCCATGCGGAGGGACAATGTGGCCCGGCCCAGCTCTAAAAGAAGAGCCCCTATCTGCTGCATCACATTGCCATCGAAAGACGCTGTTCGCTGTAAATCTTCTCGATCACCAGAGTTTAACATTGTCGGTTCACTTTCCAATCGAGTGGCAAGGCGCTGCCAAGGACAAACGCAAGCCAATAAGAACCCACACAGCCTATTGTAAAATATCATTAATGACTCCAATTAGCGAAAATTACTGCTAAACCTTCTCTAAATCTGGTATCAAGGAAAAATGTGAGAAAATTCTCTCTCCAAGTGTAACGTGCATCGAGTGACAAAAACTTTGATCTAAGGAAAGCAGCGAGGAATTTAATAATTTTAATGACTTACRGAAAGCGCAGAGCCAGCCTGGCCACGCAGTAAATTATTCACTCGATTCACAAGGGCTCCTAAAGCAGCAGGTGAAGCTCCCCGTTGAAGTTCTCCCCCACTGGGACGGACATCAGTAGCCACCCTCACTTCCGTAGGACCGCCATCACGAGAATTGGATGATCTTGCTGACTCTGCAGGAAAAAAAAAGTATTCTTAAATGTCATCTGAATTGAAGAACAAAAAATTAAAATTCGGAAATCTATAAGTACACAAGCCTAGATACTGTGCACTCTTAACAATTGTCTTCACCAAAATATATACATCATCCAGCATCAAACTGTATAAATAAAGAAGCGAAAGCTCGTGAAAGATACATCTTAACCTACTAAAGGCAGAGAAGTACTTCCACCCAGCCGTAGCATTGAAAAAAATTCAAAAATCTCTCAGAATGGACATCAATTTCTAAAAGAACACTAAAATATTATAATCTTTCAATCTATTCGGTCAAATTTGGTCAAATGACCCCAAATTTATCTCACACCATCTAAAACATGCACACTACAAAATTTTATGGTTGAGAATTTCATACTTTACTGAAATTTACACTTGTAGCACTTGAAAAACAAGGATGCTTATAAACACATTTAGGCCTTAGGGGATGAAGGGTTAACCCCTCAAGGCCCAAGGCCTTTTTTAAAGTAAAAAACACTCAAAGCTGCCATTTTTGTTGCGTTCTTCCAAGAAAACCAAAAAAACATTTTTTTAGAATCTAATCGTATGATCTTGCATTTTTGCTTGTGTGAGATCAAGTAATAAAAATTTCATGAAGTTCGACCATATATAGTTTATAAGATAGTAGCATTCAAAGTCCAAAAAAATAAAGTTTTTCAACACTGGCTTGCAATTTCATATGACTTTGACCACCATTTGTAGACATTTTTTGCACTATAGACTTTGCTTTTAAGTAGAAGTAGATCCAAGATCGAAAGAAGAACTAAAATCCCCTAAGGCCTAAATGGAATTAAAATGCAATAATACCAACAGGATCATTGTTCTAGCAAGCAAATTTAACCTTCTCAAATTGCCCAAAAAGCAAGGTTGTTCATAACTTTCACATCACCAATCCAAATGGAATGAATCAAAGTTTCACACATAGACAAAAATATAATCTATAAGATAAAAACTTTTAATATTTAATTTCAAGTTTGGAGGGATTTGTTTTTTGCCAGATGAATTGAAATTAATTTTTTTGTGGTATAACTTTTGCTTCCAAGCACCAATTGAAATAAAAAATTTACTCTCACAAAGCTTATAAGTTTATCAAAAAGTTTTACTAAAATTGAGGTCCAATGAATGTGCCAAAATCCATTATGTCCCTCAATGGAGACAATGGACTTTTAGGGACTAAAGTAAATTAGCCTATGACAAGCACAATTCTAGACATGCCTACTGCAGTCCAATCTTTTTTGTGGAGTATATGTGTCTTGTAAAACATACTGCACAAGATTTTTTGGGACTACAATAGGCATGTCCAGAGTTGTGCCCGTCATAGGATAAGTTACCTTACTCCAAGCACTACAATAAAAGTATGTTGCAATCCACAAAATAACATCAAGTAGATTTTGTTGAATTCCCTGTTGAATTCCCTGTTGAAAACACAGATTGTACCTTTGAAAATGCAAAATTTGCCTTCTCAACAAGTAGAATTCAACAAAATCTACTTGATGTTATTTTGTGGATTGCAACATATTTCTCTTCTAGTGAAGGGTGACATCTCCATCAATCATGAAGATTTTTGTTTCACTCATCAAGCTAGATGATTGAGATTAGACCAGTAATACTATTACAAATCAAACCCTATTCATAGGCCTAACAAGTCCAATAAACCCACCCATTTCTAGCTATTCTATGGAGATAGTTTAAGGGAATTTTAACATGAATGGCCTATGTATCACTAAGGAAAATCAGTGAAAAATAGATGAAATTGTCATATCCTTCTCAATAGAAAAATAATAATAGATTTGTCAACATTTGGATGAAATTACTCATCCTAGGCAATTTGATGGATGAACATACATGTATGAATGATCATATCTATTTTTTTCTTCCTTGCATGCACTCCAAGGCACATGTCTCTCTACCAACATTTCCAGAATATGAAAAAAATTGAAAATTGTTCGGGATTCTTGTACCTTGTAGTCGAGTGTCTTAACACTTGAATGCTAAAATCTTTTATAAAATTTTTGCATAGTTTTCATAGTATGTTTGAATAATAATATCATTTATTTCAATTTCATCATATTGGTAATTTTTCTAAAGATTCAAATGTTACTTGGATGAACAAGAAGTTGGTTTAATCAATGAAACATCATCTTCAAGAATTTTATTTATCACCTACACTATAGACTTCAAGGAAATTAGGAATTACCATGACTACTTATCATACTAAACTTGAAAGTCTCAAGACCATTTTTTCATCAAAAAAACATGTCTTTCCAACCTACAATTTCTATTGCAAGGAACAAAATAATTTACAAATTTTTTTTCTTTGCATGTCTAATCATAGATCTAGATCTTACACTAGTCTAGCATGAAAATTTGTGGAAGAATTTTCAAAAACTTTGACTATGAAGATTGCAGGACATTTGCCTTTAAAGTGAATCAGATGAAATTAGATGTTTTGAATACGTTCTTTGCCTAGATTATTTGATTTTAAATCTTTTTAGCAAAAATTTTTTACATGAAAAAATTTGATTTAAGGCCTTATTCGTTAAAATGAGACATTCTGCACATTTTGAGACTTCAACCCTAAACTTATTATAGTGATTTATCTTTGAGTCGAAAATAAGATGAGACTACAACCTCTGGGCAATCAAAGGTTTTAATATATATTAATGTATTCCAGTCTCAACTTACCAAATAGACTTAAAATTGAACAGTTATAACGTTTTATCTTTGAGTCGAAGATAAAAATGAGACTGCGAAAAGTCTCAATATAACAAATATGGCCTTAAAACTTGTGTCGAAGATTTGAGTGAAAGTCTAGGAAAAAAATTCAATTTTTTAACAAAAACTTGTGTCGAAGATTTGAGTGAAAGTCTAGGAAAAAAATTCAATTTTTTTTAATTTCATTTTAAAAGAAATTATTAAGTAGAAGTTGATAAGAGATTGAAGGAAAAGTCAATAGGCTACCTAATAACCAACAAAAAGTGTATCCAATATTAATACTCATCTTAATCTCCTAAAGTGGTCACAATAATTTCTAATGTGGAAGGCCTTGGAAAGTCACTTCCTACAATGATTTACACTCAAAAAATAGGGTGCTCCTAATGAGATCACTAATCACTACATGGGGGTCAGGTTAGACATTGATTATGGTCTAAAAAAATGTCATGGGATCATGAAGTGTCCACTATGGGTCATCTGACCGCTGCAACCGGATGTTTTACGTTATTACCATTGTTTCACCTATCCATGAAGGAAACGAGAGAACAAAGATATTTCAAAGAGCAGAAACAGTCAAAACTCAGAGATTTTGAATACAAACCTACAGTACAATTCTTAACACTGGCACCACTTCCATCCAAGGAGGTAAAGATTGAGTTCGTCCCATTCTATAAACCCCACAATRGAAGTAAAAGGAYATTTTCCTGTGACAATACCMAAACCCTTCAACCATCTACTATCTAACTTACTTCCTCATGGCGATGAGGATTTCCTCCGGAACGATAGAATCCTGCCCTACATAAAAATCATGGAATGAAAATACACGGCCCATAAGCAAAGGACCCACAGCGCAAAGATTAAGAAATGTATGCTACAATACTGGCAACAAGTCTAGGGTTTAGGGTTTAGGGTTTAGGGTTTGGGGTTTTAGGGTTTAGGGTAATGGAGCGTGAGACTATTCCCATCCAATCAGGGCGAGGAGTTGTCCATGCTGATGCCGAAACTGGAGCACCGCAATTGAGTTCACGACATCAATCAACTTGAAGCATAAAAGTCTCCTCATCGCCCTAAAACTAGCACCTGCTCGGTCCTTCTGCAGGGTTGGGGTTTTAGGGTTTTTTAGGGTTTAGGGTGGGACAATGGAGAGAGTGAGACAGTTCCCATCCCATCAGGGCGAGGAGTTTTCCATGTCGATGCTGAAACTGGAGCTCCGCAATTGATAAACCTCCAACTTGGCGATGGCGTCGTTGATCAGCGGTCGCGCAGTTTCGTGTCTGGCGAATAGCTGCGACAACTGGTTGGCGTGGATGGTGGACTTGAGCACATTGATGATTTTCGCGCGGGCCAAGGCTTCGCTGTCGGGGACGTTGAGGGAAAGGTAGCACAGAAGCTCAAGAGCTGCAAGTTGTGACTCCGAGTAGCCGAAGTTGAGCGCCAGGAGGACCAGATGGTCCACAGCGCCTTCTTGAATGATGTTCTTCGAGTGCTCCAGGTGGAGGTAATTCTCGTCGCTGGCGAACTTTGATAGTGCAGATGCGGCCTCGGTGGCGACTTGGATGATGTCCTGGTTCTKGTTTTGTAAGGCGGAGGTGAGGGCGCGGATGGGGCCCTCCGCTGGGGCAGGGAAAATGCGAGCCAGGCTTCCGATTGCTTTGCAACACGCGACCTGTAGGGAGACACCACCATCATATGTCCATCAGTCCACAAAACATTCTTGGACTTCCAAAGCAGGAGAGACTTGGCTTCCCATGAATCGAGGCGACTTTCGCTGTAGGAAATCTTGAATGAAAGCTTGCCCTCGTTACAGTGACACTCTAGAAAGACCTACCAGCCTCACTATTCAAGAATGTTATGAATCAATCAACCGCKGRTGAMTGGGAACTAGACTGATTTTGTAGGTGAGTACAMTTGTGGAAATTTGTATGATACAATAATATTTCAGCCTGCACTAACTTTAACTTAAAGTAGTGCGACTTCGGTAAATTAGAGTCTCTCGCACTAATGGGATAGCMATAAATCAGTGTAGCAATAAACAGAGTAGTACTACTGAACAGCAGTGCTCCATGCTCTCCTGGTGAATCATGTTCTCCATGGACCATCACCCATCAATCGACAACTATGGCCCATAAACAGATTACTACTGAACAGTAGTGTGCCACGTTCTCCTGGTGAATCATTTTCTCCATGGAACATCCTCCAGTAACCCTCGTGCCAACGSCAACTACACTCGACGAGCAACAACAAAGTGATACCAAGGGCAGTGACCCATGTTCTCATGGTGATCCATTCTTCAAGGATCATCACTACATCGAACTCCTTGTGAATGGCATTTACGGTAAACTGTCGACGAACAAATTACTACAGAACAACAGTGAAGAAAACTCTCCTGGTGAATCATTCACCCATRGAGCATCCACCCTTAATTCACCCATTGTATCATACCAGTGTGTCAATGGCAACTACAGRCACAGGACATCAACAAACAGATTAGTACAACCGACGACACCATGTTCTCTTCGTAAATTACATTCTCCGGGGATGGTGTACCTGAAGTTCGGGTTCTCCATTCTCGCTACTGATCTCCAGCAACAACTGCTCCACGACCGCTTTCGCACTCGGCGAATTCGTCTTGAACGCAGCCCTTCGCAGCTCAGGGTCTCTCTCCGCGGCTGCCGCGATCTCCATCACYGCCATCACCGAGTTGTACTTGAGTTCTCCCCAACTATGTTTCATCAGTTTTGCAAAGCACAGAAGYGCACACGTATCCGTAATCAGCTTACAGTTTTTGATATTCCCTGCCGCCAGCTTCCAAAGCGCATGCGCGGCTTCGACTTTCAGCCCGAGTTTCACTTCAGGATCCTCGAGCTCGCGGTGGGCTCGGCTGGAGGTTCGCATGGGCGGCATCCCACCCATCATCATCCTCCCGGACGACGGATCGGGGTTGGCGCTCCGCATCCGCGCCATCACAGAGGAAGCCGCCATGGCCACGGGCTGCACGCGCGCGTCGGTGGAGTTCGTGTTGTTGWTGTTGTTGTTGTTGTTTAGTCCTCTTGTAGTTGCGCTTCGTAGTTGCGTGAGATTTGAACGCGCTACTATAGCTGCTATGCTGGATACGGGACCTTCTTTTCCCTCTGCTGTGTTCGTCTGGTGGGCAAGGAGCGCCACTAGGAGACGGATCGCACCCTGTTTTCAAGAGTTTCGGTTAGATTTGTATCCACAGTTGAGATCCTTTACARGGAGGGGYGACAGGCACTAGGTRAATTMTTCTTACMRAAGCAATCAAACCCGCAATCACTACAATCAAACCATTTTATTTTGACCTTTTGTAATATGACAAGGTGATATATATYCGTCACCCTTGCCATACTACCATCCACTGGAGCACACTTACGCTCGTTCAAAGTCCTCTCATTGTGAACAATTCGGACCCCAGGTGGTAAGTTGAAAGAAGTTTGAGTGTCGCACATTCAAACGATGTCATAACGAAACATTGAGACCCCAGGCGGTAAGATTAAGAGTCTTGAGTGTACACTCTTGAGTCTATCGAGAGAGGGCCACGATGGTTGGAGCAAATATAAAAAATGCACCGATCAGCTTGCATCCATCTACTTCAATTCTAATATGGCTTGATGACATTCTTACACTGCAATGACACGGCGCCACAGCCCACGCTGAGGAAAGAGTATCACTAGTCACATCTTCTAGTTCATGATTATATTGAGGAAAGAGATTTTGTGATTTTTGAGAGCAATAATAAACAATACTCTAAAGCATGGTGCACAGTCACGGTACCTGTTGCGCAAGTTCGCCTTGCGCTTCTTCATCCCGCGACGCGAATTTCGCAACAACTCTCGCCACTTGGAGCTGCACCTTCATGGAGGTGGAGTGGCTTCCCAGAATGTGCGTGAGGACGCTGCTGGCGCCCTCGTTTCGCAGCTGCCGCACTCGCTCCTKGTCGCTCGCGAGATGCCCTAACGCAGTCGCCGCGGCTTCTTGACCCAGAATGGTGCCCTCCTTCAACAACCTGAAGGTAAATGAAGCAAATCTGAGAGACAATTGGCAGCACATTGGTTTTTGGAAATTTTCGAGCCTGAGAAAAKAAACTAAAAAAATTTCAAAAGTTGGGAACCGAGTATCGACACTAAACCTCCTCTCTCAGACGCCCTAGAAGCACACAAAATGTTTCAAATCTCTTGGCTGCCTCAAAAAAACTCTTCGACTTCCATTGATTACTTTGAAATATTGGGTCAGACATAGACTATAGAGTTCGTCTCTTAATGCTTAAGCTAGGCATTGCAACTAGGCAACTAAACAATGAAAACACTCACGAAATTCTCTGTAGCGCAAAATCTAGGCATAGCGACACAGATGGTGTTCCAAATGGTTACTTTCGAAAAACTGTGCTGGTTGTAAGAGACTCTGGAGGTTTTTTAGTGCTACAACCAAGAGTTGCAGCACTGATGGTGTTGCCATTTACTACTGTTGATGACTTGTGTTTGTTTCAGAGACTCTGGATTTTCTGTACAGTGCTGACACTAGGTGTGGTAAAGCGGATGATSCTGCAACTGATTTCTTTCGCAGACTTGTGTTGGTTCAGATAATCTTAAGATTCGATTTGGAACCAAAACTAGGCATKGAAACACAGATAGTGCTCCAACTGAGTATTATTGAAAACTTCGCTTTCAAAACTCAAGAATTTCTTTTTTAATGCTGAAACTAAGCGTTGCAACACAGATGGTGTCCCTGATTACTACTCCCTCAGTCCCACTAAAAGCTTCCTAATCAGGCTGATTTACAGTCTTTGCAGGACCAATTTGGGAAGCTTTTAGTGGTGGGACTGAGGGAGTACTTCTGTTGGTTTTCAGACTCTGGAGTTTCTTTCCAGGTGTTGCAAACACGGACAGCATTGCAACGTGTGCCATTTACCTCAACAACGGCGGCGCCGCGCCTTCCTCAATRATAATCTTCACGTTCCTGTCATTCCCCTTGGCCAAATTTCCGAGATACTCCGCCCCATCCGCCTTCTCGTCCGGCGTCCCCACATGCACAATCGACACCTGCTCCCACACCAACGCCAACACCGGATCCGTGCTTGCAATCGGCGGCAACCCTGCGAACTCCGACCTCTCGTCCCCACTGCTACTAATATTCAGCAACCACGTCACRTCCCCAATGGAGCTTTCCAACCACAAATTCACTTTTTTGAAATCCGCAGTGGTCGTGATCGTCATCACTCTCCTCAGCATGCCACTCCGTCGGCATTTCTTCACCAACCCTAGCGCCTTCTGCAAGGCTTTCAGAACCTCCAGCATGATGCGACGGGTAGGGCGGTCGTAGAGGCCGACGGCGTTGGACGTGGAGAAGCGAGCGGCTTTGCGGAGGAGTTGGATGAGCTTCTCCACTTTGCTGTTGAGGTCGGAGCATTCCTGACCGAAGGAATCGGCTTCTTCGGCGCCTTTGCGGACGAACTCCGCGACTTGGAGGGGGAAGGCGAGGAGGTCCTCCATTTTTAAGTCCATGTAGTGGGTCAAGTAGGCTTCGATGTTCGCCTCCATGGCGGGATGATGGGGGATGACGCTGCTACCGCTACTTGTGGTTCCTCTGGTTCTGGTTCTCGCAATGGAGAATTTGGGCGAGGTTCTACGCTGCGAGACTCTCATCCGCAATCTTCGGAGCTTACCCTAGCAAGCGCTGGTTTCCATCTCTGGGGTTAATGGCCTTGAATCATGGAATGGGCGAGAAGCAACGAGAACAATATTACAAGAGGAAGAAGCGCGTTCGCAATCTTCGGAGCTTAGCCTAGCAAGTGTTCCATCGCTGGGTTTTCACGGCTCTGAATCATGGAATGTGTGCGAGAAGCAGGAAAACAGTACTACAGAGGGTTGGCAAGAGGGAAGAAGCGATTTCACAATCGTCGGATTAGCTCAGCTTATTTTCACGGCCCTTGAATCATGAGATGCGCGAGAAGCACGAAAAACAGTACTACAGAAGATTTGCAAAAAGGAAGAAGCGCGTTCGTTACATTGCAGTACCGCCATGGGAAACGAAACTTAGGTTTCGGTACTCGCAAACCTCCATAACGTTGTGCTCCTCGATTAGCCTCCTTCGAAGTAAAAACCTAGTTTTCTGCAACCTCTTCGACTGTTCATAAGAAATCCTCCACTTTGCTGAATCCCAGAAATTCAGGACACCAGTTTGGAAGACAGAAAAAACTGGAGAGGATGGCTCACGGAGGATTGAACACGAACGAGACTAGCGAGCAGAGGAGTCGCCATAGCTCCAAAAAGCTCCATAGCTCGCCTCACAAACACAAGAACCCAAACGCACCTGCTCCTGYTCCACACGCCCAAACCATCACCTTGCCCCCAACCAACAAACCTCTGAAAAAAAACCMAMMAMCYTTYKG